>JAQIYA010000765.1:0-16983 GCA_034699355.1 Microtritia minima
GTTACATATATTTTGTTCTCTCTTACTGCTCAAAAATTATACTTTATTTACTCTCAAATTATACTTTAAATTTTTAAAAATTCACCTAAAATTAATTGTTACATAATTATATAATTTAATTTAACATAACATTTTAATGTTCAACTTCTCTCCGAATAAACAAATTATCTAACCCTTAAAATGTTTGGTTTAATATTTGTAAGAATATTAGAACAATTATTGTGATTACAAATAGTGTTTACTTATTGGTGTTAGTGTGAGGTTAGAATGTTTGACACGGCCTGAGTTACCAAACGATGCCACATGTGATCAGTTGTAAACTCAACCCAACATCTTAACCACAAAATCAATTCGATTTGATTATCTCTCTTAAGCCTAACAAATGAATTATTACGCCATGTATACCTCTCTTTTTAATTCTGTGAATCTTATATAATATTATTATAATAATTAAATAATTAACTTATATAATTGAATAAAATGAAGTGAAAAATGCAGTTTTTATGAGAATTTCGAGTTATTACAGCCATCGCCAGAAAAAGAACATAAAGTATCAATTTTTCCAAAATAGCCATTTTTAGAAAGTTTGCTTTTGCCAGACATGTCTTTAAGATTGGACAGACATATACACACATATACAGACATATCTACAAAGTAAGTTATTATGAATTATTGTTAATGGTTATTATTATATGGTCGAATAAGATTTGAAAAAAATTCTAAATAAAACTTAATAACAATTCTTTATAAACATAAATTTGAAACTAAAAACGCTTGTTTAACATATTCTAAACATTAGCAAAAGAAAATTGTCCTTTAATTCTATGTACCGTCGAATTTGATAATAAATTGATTTAATAGTCCGTAACTTGATATGCAATTTAATTTACATTATACATAAAATTATTTTAAATAATTAGTATTTAAAAACATTTTTGTTTGAAAGCAAAGCAAAGAATAATTTTATATTAGTATTCGCATTTGATTTTGGGTCGACAGATGAAAAATGTTAGCAAATGATGAAACGACTCGCTAACGAGCTGTTGACATCTTTTGCTTTACATGTTGAGCGAACTCGAGTTCGTTTTGATATTTCAAATCATGATTAAAGTTTTGCGAGTGAAACAGTGTGTGATCACTAAAGACTTTGCATAATACGTGCTTTCGTGTAATATATTTTCTTTGTGTGTCAATGAAAACAACTAATATTTGCAAAAAGTATTTTTAAAATAAAATAAAATTATAAACGATAAATATAATATTACATTACATTATATTGTTTTGTGCTATTTTTTATTTGATTAAAATGATGAATTTTTATATATTTATATATAGATCTATTAGGCATGCATATCAAAGATATACTTTTACATGAATTTACAATAGAGAGATATAATGAGTGCTATATTTTATATGTGTTAGAGTTTGTATAAGTTATTCATTGAATACAGTAAATATTGAAATTACTTCCCACTCATATTTAAACATTGGATAATGTTAATCATGCTATTAAAGTTTTGTTATTTATTATTAATTTTTAATTTTATAACGATGTTTAAATTTTTATTGTTAATACTTTTGATTTTTCTATCATAACTATTAGTTTGAGTAAATTAAAAAAGTTTAGATTCTATTTATTTTAATCGAATAGCACTAAAAATATCAATAGCCATATAATGTTGACATTTTGATGAATCAATTAATCAAAACACAATTTTTAAATAATTTTTATTGAATAAAAATATTATAAAAAATAAAAGCAAAAGTAAATACAGAATAATGTAAAAAGATATATATAGACTATGTTATTAAATAAGCTCTAACGAAATATTTTAATGATAACCTTTTTGCTAACTTGTATACAATATAACTGTATAGTTATTGTTGCGCCTTATTTCAAATATTTGAAATTTCAATTTAAATCAAGTAATATTTATAAAGTAATCAATTTAATTTTTAAATATACAATTTTAATTTATATATACAGTGTCGTAATTTTAAAAATGAGAATTATTGTATTCGTATTTATCTAAAAGATGAATAATTATTATTCAAGTGTACATTATTATTGTATTTAGTTATTATTTTCTTCATTATTCTAACATTAATACAGATGATTCAAAGAGTATTTCTGATGCAAAGATTAATGAGGTATAGACATAGACATGCCTATAATTGTAAATAGAAATTGTGCTTTAATTAATTTGAGTTATTATCGAAATAAAATTTGTCATATTTAATATTTTATGCAACAAAATTTTATTATTAAATTAAAATTGATAATAAACTTATATTTTACATCTTAACTAATACTATATTTTTTAATCGATGGTAAATTGTAAATAATAACTTATATTAATAATCAAGTAATGTTTAAGTATTTGTGCGCTTAAACACTACAAAACCAAAATACTGAAAAATAATAATATTTAATAAAATCAAAGTAATAAATTTAGTAATTGTACTTAAATTTGTTTTTATTATAAAAATTCTTAATTATAAAAAATTGAACGTTTAAGAAGAAAAATAATATATTACTATTCACTTGTATTTCTAATTAAAAGAATGAAAAATAGTTAACATTTTTAATAATTTGGAAAAAATTAATTGTTTTCCATTATATAAAATTTTAATGTTTAATATTTCTCTTATAAGTTTAATGCAATTTGTGAAATTTTTTTAATTTTGATTTTATAAACTTATATTTAATACATCCATTAATTTATAGATTCTATAAATATTTGTCGAATATGTTAAAATAAAGTAAAGTATACGTTGATTTATGATTTAGTTTATAACAATTCATTTTAATATTTTCAATTGAACAGGAGATAACTCACGAAAAAACTAAATTAACGCGATATAAGTAGTTGAACTTAATTTTTAGTTGCTTTTGCCAACAAATATAAAACATAGAAATTATTATTTATAAAATACGTTATGATTATATTATCGTACATAATTAGCATTTCGAAATTCCGTACTGTATTATTATTATACTTTATTTTGCAAAAATACAGTAATTTGAAAAAACAATTATCGAAATAATTACACTTTTCATATACAGAAAGAAAAATAAAAGAGAAATTCATTAACAAATTGCTATAGCGATTAATAATGATAGTGACTTAATGCTAATAAATAAAAGTATTGGTCGGCGTACGACGGAGTACTTGACGGAGTGTTTGTTTCGCCAAAACAATCAACTGTAGTGATATCAATGAGTTTTATTTGTTCATGCAATTTGTAATGATATCTTTTTAAATTATATCGATAGCTATGCGAATCAATTTCGAGAGATTAATATTAGAGGGAAAATAAGTTTGGAAATAACAATTATGTTGGATATTGTCTCAAGACTGCAATCAAGTTAAAAGTGATAGTATAGGTCTTTGTTGATGTGCTACTCGTTTGTCGTTAAACGACTGGTACGATGACAACTGGCATCGCATGCCTAAGCCTCGCCCCACACGTAATGCTAGAGATAATAAATGGTGAAAATAGTATTTGCCATCGCTTGGCAACTATTGGCAACTATTGTGATGATTGTCACTTTCACGCAATGCGAAAGTAGATTGAAAACACAATCGTTAACTAAAGTGCAAAAAAGTATTTCATTGTTTGCTTTACACTAAACGCAATTACAATCTATTCACTTATTAGCCCGACATAGACATAGCTCGAGCCAGACAGAGCTCATTATTCAACGTTATGCAACCTATTCAATGTTATTATTTGCAAATGCGCGCAACCATTCGCCAGCATTGCATTAATAAATAAACATTCAAAGTGCCCGAAACATCATTTTTCTTTCACTCTATAAACGTTAACCGAGAGATTAAGAAAACATTGAATGGCGAGACTGGTAGAGTAGAGCACGCAATAGATAATCAAATAAAAATAAACATTTACACATACTATTGAATGGCGTTTACATAAATGTTGATACAAAAATTCAATTTTGTGGCAAAACAATGAGCGGCATCACAATGTATTTAAAGGTATGCGTTACGTCGTGAGGCAGAGGTGGAACAAATGTTTTCATCGAGTCGTCACATTGAGGCCTAACCTCGGGCTGCGCTCACTCGGCGCTCACTTTGCGCTCAGTCTGCGCTTCGCTTAATAGTTTTTAAAGTATAAGGCTTTATAAGTCATTCGCTTTGATATATAGACTCGCTAATAGGTATACTTAAATTTAATTTAAATTTAACTGTTTAATGCTAGTAATTCTATTTTTAAAATTATTACATTTAATCTTATATGTGAGCATTATATTTGCATTAAGCGCTAAGTCATAAGCCGCTCATTTAGATTTTCTCTCTCAACAAATAGTCTATATATTTCACATTTTTATCTCATACAAAGGAAATAACTTTCATAATGTTTTATAGCTTATGCTTAAATCATATTTATCAACAAACGTTATGTTGGAAATCATTAAATATGAATCAAAGCTGTATTTGGTCATAATAAGCAATTTTGTTTTATTATAAGTTGTTGCAAAAATCTGCACTTAAGTCAAGAAACGAATGGTCAGATATGCTTCAATCAAATTTTTATTCTTGTCGTACATTTAAGTTATATTAAGTTGTCTATGAATTTGTATCGAAATATTTCTAATTAAAAATTAAACAAATAAAAATTAAGTAGCATTGAATAATTATCCTTTAATTTGTCACTCATTATTTAAAAAAATGTATTGACATCTCATTTGATCAGAACGAGAGCAAACTCAAAACTTTATCGATATAATTGAATACGAGTTATAGGGCTATGAATTTTATTTTAATATAACATATAAAATTGATTAGTTATGATTTAATTAACTTAAGTTTAATTATTAGTTATAACTAAAGTTAATGTTAAATAGGTTACAGTAAGTGTAGTATTCAATGTGTTAATGAAAGATAACTCCAATTTATTAAACTCAAGTCATTTATGCATTTAGTTTTATATAAACATAATATTGTTTTGAATATTATATAATTAAAACAGACATATATTATATGAAATACTTAAATGATTATTTTTAATGGTCGTCATATCACGAAAATTACTGAATTGGTTCGATAACTATCATTTAAGAATAATCGATACACGATATTTAAGTATTAGTATATATCAACAGAAATTTCATATTTTTTATATAAATTTTATATATATTTTCATTTTTTATGATTATTAAAATTTGAAACGATTTAGGGTGTAATAGTTAGTTAGGGTTAACTAAAGACCAATTCATGTGAGAGATTGAGGCTCGTCTTGAAAATATTATTCATATTTTTAAATGATTGTTTATTAATATATAATAGTGTTTGTCAAGCAATAAATTTATTGCAATAGTGTTCATTTGTGGTGAAAACAATCGGCGGTACACATACATGTCTATACAGTATCAATATGTGTCTATATGTCTATACAGCGTATATAGAAATTTTTTGAGAATTTTCTCCTTATATAATTGAGGTGAAGACCCCCAACTACTACCCTCTCCGGGGAAGAAGGAAAGGAAGCCGCCGCTAAAACAGTACCCTTTTTTGTATACTTTTTGACGCCAAAGATGTGGTTTAAGCACGACAAGTGTGCCACTATTAGTTTGCAAATGTGTAAATACACAAATTAAATAGTGGTTATTGTTAGAGTGCAAGTTAATAATAATAATAAATTTTTTAACAAAAAATCTATAACAATACTTTTTAACCTAAGATTTTAACGTAAGCGCGAAGAGAAGCAAGACTAACATTACACCAAAATTAATAAAAATGATATGAAATGAACGCGAACTTTAAAGAAAATTCTGCTTATATTATATGTCCATTTCGTTAAATTAAATTAAACGTCATAAAATTAAACTTAATATAAAATTAAACTTTATATAAAACTGATGTTTATATTATGCTTATTAATATAAAATATTCAATAACCACTAAAAAACAATCGTTTTCATTGCAAGTGTTTCATTTAAATGATATCTTTAAAAGTTTTGAATGTCCCTTAAGATTGCCGAAATGTTTTCAACATCTAAACTTGAACGCAATACATCAGCAATTAATATCTATTTTTGGTGATAATAGACATTACTGCTAAAAACATATTCAAAATTCAATAACAGAAATATTAATTAATTAAGAACTTTTATAACTTATATCAATTTATATTCATATTTTCAGCAAATTTTGTCATTGTCTATGCCATAAGGATTTCGATTACTTTTAGTAATCATCAATTGCTTATTGAGAAGCCAGAAATGGTAATTGAAACAAGCATTTAGTTGCTGAGAGGCATCGCATTAAGTTAAAACATTTACTATATTAAAAATAGTAAATAAATTGTAAATTATTAAATTATATATGACGCGATGTACTAAAATCTGGACTCTTATCGTTATAGAGTGCGCAGTTAACCATTATATTTATATTGTTAGCATTCTTAAGATCTATTATCCAATTTTGTAAAAATGTTTATGCTATTTATTTGCTATTTATGATAATGAATCGATTAATATTGGAAATGTCAAGAATATTAGAAATAAATTAAAAATCATAATTTAATTTAAAAATGTATTTTTTGATTGTATAAAATAGTTGTATATGTTAGGCGGTTGGGGTGCCAACTGTGCCGACTGTGCCAACTGTGAAATGGCTGAGTTGTGGATCACGTCCGTGACAATACGAAGGCGGAGACCATACTTTCAACTAACACCTTATATAGAACTAATAGTTAACGTGAAGATATACTGCTAGATTAAAATGCTAACTCAAAACTGGTCAATTGATGTTAGAAGTTAGCCGATTCTTTTGACAATTTAATTATTTCTTAGGGAAGGAGGGGAGCATAAGGGTAACTGGTTTTCAGACTGAGTTCAAGGGAAGAGCGTTTTACTTGGCTTTATGTTAGCTGTGTGTTAGTCTATGTTAGGCTGTGTTGGTCTATGTTGGTCTGATGGATGCGGGAAAGACATGTTACCTCTCATGTAATACCTAAGCTATCAATTTAGAGTGCACTGACAACTAATATTCTTTTCTAGTAAACACAGACCATTATAATTATGCTATTCTGTTGGCTCTTCAAACAGCGCTTTCCGCTAGACGTCCACTAATTGACTGTTTCAAAAACCTAAACTAATCTTTACAATTGAAATAACTTTCGAAACAATTGCACGTTTATTTATATAGTTTACTAGTATAATAATATGTAAATAGCATAACTGGCATACTATAACTTGATATATACTTTCAGGCGAGCCATCGTCAGACTCCACAAATCACTGCTCTATTAAAGATGGAAACAATAACCGAGCTTCACATAATCATCATCATCACCATAATCACCATCACAATCATCAGCCCAACAGTGCCAGTAGTGGCGGCTCTAATAGTAGCACTACGAGCAGCAGCAGTAGCAGCAGCAAAAGACGTCGCACTCGCACTAATTTCAACGGATGGCAACTCGAAGAGCTGGAGAAGGCATTCGAGGCGAGTCACTATCCAGACGTGTTTATGAGGGAAGCGCTGGCCATGAGGCTCGACCTCATCGAGTCGAGAGTACAGGTTCGCATTGCTTTCTAACTATTCAATTGTCTCTTCATTGACGGATACTTCTTGTAAGTTCGAGTGACAAACACTGCATGCGATTCTTAATTATACTTTACATCTCAGTCGGTATTTTCATTTCTGTATTACGCCTATACTCAACAATTGTTTTCATACATTGCTTGACGTATTGCTATTATGAGCTTTATTACTGGCATGAACTCAAGTTTTAATAACATTTAACTTTTAATTCAATTTAATAAAAATTCCACATATTATTAAGACATAACGTGGATATCACAGAAAAAATAATTCGCTCGGCTTTGAATTTTGATTCGCTCATAGATCTTCAAAACAAAATTGATGTTTTAATTAATCTCTGATGTGAATTGATTTTCTCTCTCATCTTCTTAAATGAATACACCGAGAAATAATCTATTAAGGGAGAGAAAGAGAGAGGGAGGGGAGAGAGAGAGAGAGTACCGCAGAGTTTAAAAGTGAATTATAAAAAAGCTAAAATTCTTTAACGATTAAAAGAGGCATTTTTTGTTTATTGCTATGTAGGAAATGTGTTAATAATTCTTTCAAGGATATAAGTTATGTTGATTATAATCATTCGACATACGCCCAGTACATGTTTATAACATTTTTTGACAGGCTATATGTAAGATATAATGTAAGCAATATTGTAAGCTATATTGTAAGCTATATCTCCAGCTATATTGTGTGAGCCCAACCTCGGCTTGACCTCAATGTAGTTGTGTTGGAGAGTGAGCCAGACTTGATTTGATTCGCATACAAAGGGGCGTCTCAGCGAAATGCATTGAGGCTGACATTATTTCATTATGACTTTCCTAAGAAGCTTTCATAATAATTATTATTATACTCTAACTGATTAATTTACAGGTGGAGGGACTGTAAATGGTTTTAACTTTTCTGCCTTCGAGCGGGTTTCGCCAAAAATATTAATTTTTTTTATTAAAACAACTAATTGTTTATTTTCTTCAAAATGTTCCGATAAGTTATATCTTCATCTATAATTAATTTGTTGTGCACTTGTAATTAACTGACCATAAGTTAATTTTAATAAGAACCTCTGTTTAAAAATTATTTATGTTTTAAGAAATATAACAATTATTTTTTAAAAATTAGTGATGATTTATTCAAAAAGAAAAATTGCTTATGAATTAATTATTTAATAAATCACTTTAATAATGTGTTCTTATTTTTCAATTGAGTTTCTTATCCAATATTTGTTTTGATATTTTTAATTTTATTTTTAAGTTTGACCTAATGATATAAAACTAAAGGAAACTTTATTTATACTGTTTATAAGTAACACAACTTATTATTAAGAAGTTTTATTGGAGAGTTATTAATTATAAACTATAGTTTTTGAATTTACACTTTGAATGCAAGTGAATTTGTCACAATTAATAGCTAAGTATGTTTTTAATTAAAACATAATTATAAAAGCAATAATTTATTTTAATTAAAATTTACAAATTATGATTATATAGTACAGTAGTTTTACATCGAACAACATTATAGATACTGATTAATTAACACATTGTAAATAAGTTCAAACATGAATTTATAATTACATACAAACCTAAATTATTCAACTAACTTATTGTTCACAATTTATTAGCCATTATTATTAATAATTTTATAATTTCTCTTTTGTTTGTTAATTAATAGATCAATTTATTTGCCTAAAATTATAAAGTAATTTAATAGATAATTGAAATACAGATTCCAAATGCCATGCATTAAGATTTAAATAAAATATATTTTATGAGATTTTTGTGAAGGAATATTGAATGTGACGATACATAAAATTATATATCATTAATGATTTTTTAGTTTACCTTATTTATAATTGCTTTCAATTTGAATTCATTGAATTAGAAATATTTCATGTTTCGATGTAAAAATGAAAGCAAAGGCAAAGATAACTTAAAATAATTTAAATAATTGATTGAATGAAATGTCATGTTTATTATTATTATTATTTTTTTGAGTAACTTATTTATTAAAGTTTGTTATAAAAAGGATGGAACGGAACATTAATGCAGGAAATATTTTATTTAACGAATAAGTATAAGTATAGCCCTCGTAAGAGAGTTAAAGCATGAATCAAAATGATATCATTTATTCGAAACAGGATGGTGTGTCAAATTAAAAGAATTTTCAGTTTGAATTTGACATTTAATTTAGTCAGAGATTTATAAATTCTTAATATAACTTAAACATATCCTTAAACTTTATGTACGCTAATCAACGCACTGTGTATATTTTAATAATATTTTATTGCAAATTTATTTTATTCTTAAATAATGTTTTGTTATTTTATGATTTTATTTAGAAATATTTGAATAAATTTAGCGAATTGTAAATTAGAATTAGAAAAATAGTAATAATATATTTGAAATTTAGAAAAATATTAGTATTAAAATAATAAAACTTGTTCAATAAAGTATAACTTATTGCTTTATCTTTTTAGTAAAACTGAATATTAAACCAATTCAGTATTTATAATAATATAGATAAATGACTTGTTAAAAACTTAATGACTTTAGGAAATGGTTGCAATTTACATGTATTATCAATTCGTTTTATGTTTAAATATATGTTATGGTTTTTTGATTTTATGATATTAGCTGTTACTAACTAACATATTACTATTATATCTTCTATTGCAAGTTAGATAACATTTTACGGCAATAAAATTTAAAGCCTTTAGCAAAATTCAATTCGAGTTAGTTTTTATTAATTTTTGATATTATTTTAGTAATTTATTATTCAGAATTTTTTCATTAAATAATTAAACCGATAATTTAGTTTTATGAATATATGTGCAAAGATATCTATTAAAGTACAAATTAAATGAAACACAATTTATTAAATTAAAAGTCTAATATAAATTATATATCTTTGTAACAATTTTACTGTGTTTAAACTTGTTTAAGCTCCCAATAAACTGCTAGCTTTTATTAAAATTTTTAAAATATATATTTATTATATATTTTCTATATTCTATATTTATCATGGATTACTTAATTTATAACGATTGTTATATATTAATATTGGTATATCAATATATCAAAAAATTTTATTTGCATTTATTTAATTATATAAATATAATTTTTAAAATTTTTGTGTCGATTAAAATTAATTTAGTGCCGATTTATTTTCAAACCGTCTTAATTAATCTATACAATAAAATAATATGCATTAGTTTTAATTTTATTATTGTGTCATTATTAATGAAAACGTCAACTTTAATATTTTTTATATTGATTTTTTTATTTTTTTTATATATCACACAGTAATAAAATGAATATATTTATAATTCTTATAAGTTATTAGTGAATATGTTTGAGAGAAACTTTAAAATGAATTCTATTCTTGAAACATATTTTTAAGTTCATTTTTACGAATTAAAAATTGTTTTTAAAAGTTTACGTAAGTTTTCATATTATCAACTTTTTATTTGATGAAAGAAAAAATTAGGTTAAGAATATTTAAAAATTATTTTTTAAAGGCCAGTGGCGTAATGGTATAAAGTGTTGAGTTTACGGGGACTGGTTCTACTAGGACTAGATTCAATCTCTATTATAGTCAACATTCTTACAATAGGCCGGTCCCCAATCCATATTGACTGAAGTAAAGACCACATTCAACAAATAGCAATCGTTTGTAATTGCAGGGCTCGGCAACGACTTTCTTTAATTGGAAGTTAATGTAACAAAAATGTTATATTATATTTAGTACAAAATATGTTTCATTTTTAATTGTAAAAAATTGTTTTTATTTAAGCTATTTGAAAAATTGTGTAAAGAAAGATATTTAGCATAGAAAACTAAATGACAATTTTCTTCATTGTTATATGAATGCTTATTTCGCTCATTCTTTAGGTTTTTAAAATTTGTTCACAAGTATTGTTAAGTTTTAATTTAAAATATTTTTGAAATATTAATTAAGTGTACATAAAATCCATCGTTGAGTGTAGTATACAAGTATATAATTATGTAATTGAATTTAAATTTGTTGATTGTTTTCTGCAGCATTTATTGATTCTCAAAACTTAATTTAATCATTTGAATTAAAATTTCTAATAATTCTATCATTATTGTCGAATATCTGCAAATTTTACATAAAATATTAGAATTTCAGCATCACTTAATCTCACTCAATTAAATTAAATAACTCAAAACAGATTTAGACTTATTTTGTATTTATTTTCTTTTATAAACCCTAACATTATTGTATATAAAACAAACAACACATAATAATCAAATAAACAGCTTATTATTAGTGTGAAATTAAAGCATAATTTTATTTAATCTATAATTTTTTATACACATTAATTCAAATTTTGAATTTATTTACAAATCGAAAATGTCTTAAAATAGATATGTTTTGATGAACACATTTTTAAATCTTTTGAACGGTGCATATAATCATAAATCGATTTCATAAAAAAACAAACCCATTTAAAAAATAATATTGTAATATTATAATAAACAGTATAGTTTTTATTTTTATAATTGTATCATTTGTCTCGAAATTAATCAAGCATTTTAAGAAATTCATAAATAGAAGAAATAATAACCTTAAAAAATAAAGGCAATAAAATTCCATTTTATAAGCAAATGAATTATTGAAATACTTTAAAGTCTGACACCCGAAGAATCTATTTCTAAATAAACAATATTTATTTTTTTCAAATTTAGATACGATAAATTTTTTTATCATCAATATGTTAGCATTTTTGTAAATATTAACTTATACTTGTATATTGAATATTTGATTAAGAAAAATCAATACACGTGGTATTTGCTTACTTTTCTTATCATGAATATATTGAATACAATAAATGTCATTAGAGTACAAATAATGCTATTTATTCTGTATAAACTAATAAATATTCATTATTCAATTATTCATTGAACCAACACTTTCGATCAGATATAAACAAAACTGTTAATCAATATGTATTCGAAAAATTACTGTTTGATGATTAACTTGTATTGAATTCAAAATTATATAAATCATGTTATTTACATATATTGCATACGTAAGACGAAATGTGGTCTATTAAGTAAGTTATTGTCTTAAGATAAATCATAGGTTCAAATCCAGATGAACAAAAATAGTATATAAAGTTTACTTGCAATATACAGCAAACTGACCCATCAAAGTAAATCATATTTTATATTTATTTTATAAATTGCTTCATTCGCTCAAAAGGGTAAAAACAGTAATAGATAATTGTTGAACTTAAATAAACTCTTAAAAGCTAATCATAATTTTTACTTGCGTTATATAGTGAAGAGCTTTTTTGGTTAGAATTTGAATCGAATTGACCGACGATAATGAAAGATACTTAATCTTTCCTTTCAGATGTATTGATTTATTAAATTTTCTAAGAAAACTTGATTCCAAAATAATTTAGATTATATGTTAGATTACATTGTATATGTAAGATAAAATGTGAAATTAAAGTTGTAAAATGTGTTGTTTACATAATAACGTCTAAACTTTGATAAAATACACTTAAAAACCTTAATTATCAACACATTATTAATACATTATTAGTACAACTGTATACAGAACTTTAATATTATTTATATATTGTAAAAATATATAAATATAAAATATAAATTGTTAAAATATAAAAACGATGAAAATACAAATTGGATTTATTTGTACTATTGTAAGAGTCAATATTAGCAAAGGTTATAGAAAAGGTGGCGTTAATTGGAAAATGTGAAAATGTGGTTGAAAGCGAGTACGAGGGGAGTGATAATTAATGAATTTAAAGCATTATCTGGTAGCGAATCTCTACATATAAATTTCAATTCTTATGCGCCATTTATTCTCTATAAGAATTTAATATAATATTGCTTAGCATTTCAATCATTTACTGCAAAATGGGATGTGATGTTCATGAAGTTTCATTCCTTACGCTTGATATCTGTATTTAAAGCGCTTTCAAGTAAAAACAAGTAAAAAATGTATGCAACGTATTCTTATTAGCACTTATATGGCTTATATAGCTGTTCATTAGTTGTGGAGAGTGAAACACCTGGATTGGTATGCGGGGATTGGTTTGGTTATTCAATATATGGTCAGAAATTGAGTTGTAAACGCATGCAAACCTATCCAAACCCATCCATTCAAAGTTGTGCAGTCCATCGCGCACACACCCACCCCTTAGAAGCAAATTTGATTTATCGTGTGCCGTGATGTGCGATGTATGAACGATGTATGGGCTAATAGATAGACTTCTAACACGCACTTCACTGCTAAATAACACGAGACAATAGAACAAAGAATAGCTATACTCAAACTCGTTAAAACAAAAGCAAAGAATTAATAAAGAGGTGCCACTTTTGTGAGCTAACTTTGAAACTCGCTTCACCGTCACTGCTACTCATGAACATGATAAACATGTTTTTTAATGAGATCTATGGAGAGCTCAGCCTATATATAGGCTTATTTGCTTTGGAATTACCACTAAAAATAGCGCTCCTCTAAACGCACTCAAATCGTTTGAGTCTTATTGATTATTTAAAATTAAATTTACAATTTTATTGTGGAAAATTATATAATATTTTTATTTATAATAACTTATAATCGATATAATGGTTGCAAAGATGTTGCGCTGGCTATCAGTGGGCTATCAGTGGGCATCATCTGAGGCATGATCAGGGCGTTGGCGTCTGAGATAGGGCTTGATTTCCATCAATTCAATGACTAATGGCTTGAGTGGTAAATTAAATTTGTAATTTTTCTAAACATTCAAACATCAAATATTTCAGTGCCAACAAACACAGTAAAAATAGGAACAAAATTGCTTTTCGCGAGCGAAGTACACGTACATTTTATCTATTCGTGATCAAATTAGTTTTATCTCATTTCAATAATCGTGACTTTTAAACTTTCTCTCGTTAAGTCTTCATATTAATATAAATCCTATTTTAGCAGTAAATTTATTACATTGTGTGAAAATAAAAATTTATATTAATTATGCATTTAGTAATTACAAAATTTGTTGAAATATGAAGTGCGTGTAAACTTATTAATATTCATGTAAATTTTGATTTGCTTAACTGGTTTCGCAATCCAACTAAAAAGTACTTCGCGCTCATATAAACTGAAAATCAAATTATTTTTTTCAATTCGTTTCATTGAGACGGCAAATGTAAATGTGTTGCCTTTAAAATTTTATTAATCACATAATTAATTCAAATCAAAACTTTAGACGAACACTAGTGTAAGCATTAATTAAGCCTTATATAATTACACTAAATTTTCTAATTATCTCTTAATATTTATATTATTAAATTATAACTTATATTAAACGAGTATTACATAGATATATGTATTTCTGTAACTTCATCGCTACTAATTTGTATAACAAAATTTCAAAACAATTCCTTGTATTTATTTATAAATAATTTTCTATATATTGTTAATTTTTTTAATTTGAATGAAAGTATATCAAGCAAATTTTTTTTGGCACTAAACTAATCTTTTTAATTACAAAATCCAATGTCACAAATTTTGATTAAAAATAGCTTATATTATTCGGCTTTAAATTTAAATCGTTAATACAACTACAATTTTAAATGAAATTCACATTTTGTTTTACTTTTGATTACCCCATGTTTTACCGTACAATAATACAGTGCATCAATATTTACTGTAAAGAACAGTATTGAAATAAAACTTAAATTATAATTAAAGTTTAATGTTTTCTATTATAAGAAATGCAAGATTCGGTTTTTTATAGATAAAATTAGATCTGATTTTTTTCGGTTAAATAATAAATTTGAAACACAAAAGTAAAACCATGTAATTATATTATTTATAATAAAACTATTGTGTTGAAAATAATGCATTTTAAGGGCTTCTTTGAAAAATCTTATTCTTTTGTTTATCCAAAAAGCTATTATTTACAGAATGAACGCTCGACTTCATAAGAAACAATTTGATCATTTCTAACAAGAAATTATGTTTGTTTAATGTCATTTATCAAATGACAACATTTTTTTATACTGATTTTACATTTAAATGTTTCACCATTTGCAACATAATAATTATTTGTAATTTGCTTTAATTTTAACTTTGATTTTTTAATTTTAGGCATTCATTAACAGTCTGTTAAATCTTAATTAATTATGATTTAGAAAATTTCACAATCAAAGTTTAAACTTACTATAACAAAGTGTGTTATAACCGAGAATCCCAATCATTATTATAACAAATAATTAATTGCAACAAATATTTAATATTTATATTTAATACTTTAAAAATAGTCATGACAATAATATGAACATCGATATAATAAATTAATTGTTATGCATTATTGTAAAGCAAATTACTATAAAGAGAACAAATGCTATTATCTATAATTAAACGAACAAAAACTTTTCCCAAAATTGTAATTTTCTTAAAAATGTTTACATTGTACTGCATGCTTGCATGTTTTGAATTTGAATTAAATAATTTAAGACACATCACAGAATAAATCGAAAAAATATGGTTTTAAATAGTTGTGTAGTTTTCGCTTCATTAGAAGCTCAATAACCACTTGTTCTCGACCACACCTCAACATTTATTTTAACTTTATGATTATTTTATGTATTGATTACTAATAAAATTCTAATATTTAAGTAACTTTTATAGTAAGATTTAATTTTTTTGAAAGCATTAATAATTTAGTGGCATGTTTTATAATTTTTGTTTTATAAATAAATCTTAAATTAAATTAATTTGTGCATCAATTTTATAATGAATATTCTGAATCAAAGCTATCCGATGCTAATTAAAAATTGCCGCAGATATAGAAACATGAAAAATATTATTATGCAATTAAATATGAATATTAGCAAATTTATAAACTTTATTTTACAATCACATATAATTCGTATTACAATCGTATATACGAATTTGCATTATGTAATCATCTTACGAACATAATTTTATTTTTATCTCGTGAAATATAAAAATATGCCATTTAAAAATTATTTTGATTGGTTTTTCGATTGAATATTTTTTTAAATATCCAATCAAAACTTTTAAAATATTTAAAAAAATAAATTGATGTTTCAGTTAATTACCGGAGTTCAGATTATCTGAACAAACTAAAGCAAATATATTGCTCATGGAGTTACAGTTATTGCATTAATTATATTATTAAAATTTTCCAATCGTTTGTGAAAATATTGCAACAATTTCTTTAACTGAAATTTTGTAAAACTATTATTGATTATTTGTTTATCAATATTCAGTATACTTTATATACACTCAAAGTTGGATTTTATGTACACTTGATTTTATGTAAATTTGTGTTTTATGTACAAAATATAAAAAACCAAAATTCTTATATTAATTGTAATTAATGTAAAATAATATTTAGTTTTATGTACATTTGGAT
>JAQIYA010000766.1:0-16983 GCA_034699355.1 Microtritia minima
GCCAACTATTTAACTATTGTTCACTATTGTTGAGCTATTCTTGATTGGCATTCATACTCTCATTCATACTCTCGTTCGTCATCACTGCTAACAAAATCCTATGAAATGGGAAAGAAGAACAGCAAACTGAACACAGAAGTGGTACAAAAACTTACGAAAGACACATATTGTAAGTGAATCACGTCCGCTCGCAATGCCGTAATGCCTATACAATACTCCATTTACTCGTACTTAACTGAATTAAACTACAAAAAGAGCATTTCAAGTGTTGCTCTCTCTCTATAATCTAACATTTTTTTCATGACTTTTCCACTGACTTTCCCGATCTATAATAATATAATGTGCCATTTATTTGCCAAATTTTATGTTACTTTACGAATGTTAAGTTGATTTTGTGAGCAGTTTTCTGTTGGTTATATTCACTCAATTATTTTTCATTATTTTAAAAATATTAACATCTAAATTATACTTTGACTAAAATTAAAACTGCTTATGTTTAATGGTTTGATGGCCATCATTACTATCGATTGATTTCCTTATTCGAGCCGTGAATTTTAAAATTTAATTAAATAGATTGAAAATTGAGTGCGTTATACGCAGAATATGATCGAAATGTGATGAAATATTAATTTATTAAATAACATAAACGTTTATTATCTTTTAGTGTTTAGTAAACTATAAATCTTTATATAAATTGTATTTTTCGATATTCTTTTGCATTACAATAATGAGTGGCATTTGATTCAATCCTTTTGCAATGTCTATATAGAAAAACGTAAATTTCAAATTTTGTTGTGCTGTTAATGTCTTTTTTTCTAATGGTTTTGCAGTCATTGAAAGTTTTTATTTGCGTTATTGAGTTAATGGATTTGCATAAGCATTCATCAGAATATAGTAGAATTTCAATATTTAAAACTTTTTCTTTATATATATATATATATTCTTCTCTCCGAATAGAGAATTTGAGTTTGAATTTAATTTGAAAAGTATTGCCCCATCTTTTTTGCATATTCAAACATACGTGACTGAAGTCTCGTCGAGAGCTATGTGTATATATATTTCTCTGTTGAATCATGCAATCTCTGTTTATGAGAGAGAAAAAAAGTATTATCGCAAATCTAGCCCTACAATAAAAACTTTCAATCACTGTCAAGACATAGATTGGTTTATGGCGAACAACATAATACAGTACTTAGAATTTCAGATGAAGAGTCGCGGCGAACAAATTTTATATTTGAGCGCAATTTATTGCATGCATTAGATGTTGAAAATTTGTGCCCAAAATTTAATATGTAATGTATCTATATTTATACCAGAAAAGAAAAGAAAATCTGCTTTTTTTTGGTCGAAATTACAATTTAACTCTCTTATGATGACTAGACTCGTCATATTTCGTGCCATTATTGCCAATCAATTTGCTGTAATTTATTTCCATTAAGAGAAAGAGAGAGTGAATTCAATTTGAGAAAATAATTGATAAGAATATTTTGCCATTAAAATAGATAATAAAAATGAACGCGAAATTATTATGGTTTTAGTCATTATGACAACTTTTTTTTAGTAATAATTTAAGTACGTATAAGTTATTATGTATTTTATGTAAATTGTATAGAGTGGCGAAAATGTGAATGCAGATCATACGCAATCCACTTATACGAGCAAAATCAATAAACTGCATAACATAAGAGACATTTATAGATATGAAGAAAATTGCACACAAGCCAGTAGTTTGGGTATAGACAAACATTGAGTGCACGCACACCTGCAATCATCAGTGGGTTGCGAACTGAATCAGTTTGTATTCGCCAACACACCACTCCACCGACATTTGCTCTCTCTCTCTCTCTCTCTCTCTCTCTCTCTCTCTGAGTTAATCACTATGATTAACATCATCACAAACACAACCGTTCTTATTATTCCCTCTATTATCACTATTTTTCATAATTTTTTTTCACTCCATTGCAGTGTTTTATTTTTGCCGATCATTATTATCGACTAATTAAATTCATTTTCGTATAATTACAATAGCTTTCGCTGTAAGCATTTTAATAGCGCGGATAAATTTTATCGCATTGACATATTTGTATTGATTTTACAGTACTATTAACTTAATGCAATTATATATAAATTATAGGTGAGAAACAAGCATTGTTTTTGTTTAACAAGCTTTAACAAGCCTTCAAAACTTGAAGAACCTTTCAAATACTGCTGAATAAAAATTAAAATAATTAATATTTATCCAAATTTCAGCTCTTATTAAGCTCTTAGTTAGTGCTGTTAATTAAAAAGCTTGAATCATAATTTGTTGCCAAAATTGAATACATTTTAAATGGCATTCAAATTAGTTCGTGAAAAAAATAGTCACATTATCTCTAAGAAATCGATAACGAGTTTTCTTAAATTTCAATTTTTAATTTCATGCCTGAATACGTATTAGCGCTAAGAAGTCAATTCGAAATCTTCTGTTAATTTTTATGAATTAAAAAAATTAAATTATACATTTTAATTATTAGTGCAATTAATTATATTTTCCTTATTATTGCTACTTTGCTTTAATCTTCACTTTTGACTGTTTGCAAACGCTTTCGAGTTTGAGTTAACTGATCATTGACTTAATTTACAATTATTTTTAGTAAAATTATTTACATTTGAATTATTATTAGAATAATATTGTTAATATCTTAATTGAAGTATTGATTATAGTTTAATTAAATACTATAATTGTATTGATTTAATTGAGTTGAATTAATTTCTCAACTATCCCAACAATTTAGTGCTTTTACTCGATTAACATTTTATTATCTCTCTTTTATTGGAGAGATTTTTTGAAAATATAATTTACATTCAGACCATTTATACCTTTGATAGAAGAAAGAATGGTCAAAGTATTTATGATTCCAAACATGTCCTGTAAGTGTAAATATCAAAACCATAATACAAATTTGTTTATAAAGTAAAATACAGTCATATTAAAGAGATTGTTGGATAATATTTTTTATTTTTTTCAATAACAATACTTGAAGTACATTTTTTCTTAACAATATTTTATAAAATACAAATTAAAAACTAAAAACTCGCTCAACTGCAGCGTTCTTTTACTTAAACTTTACTTTAAGTTAAAAGTCAAACATAAAAGCAAATACTTTAAAATACTGTAATTTGTTTTAATTAGAATAGTTCATAGCAGTGGTCAGCAAATCTATTAAAACTTATTTGAGAAAATAATTATTATAAAGACTAACTAGCTTTGGGTTTAATCAACTTTGCAATCAACTGACGAACAAATATAAGTTTTTATAACTTGTTTTGTTAAGATATTAAAAAAATCATTATATTTTCAGAGATGATTTTACAATTTTTCGTATGTGTTTCGCGTTTCGTTTCCCAATGTCCTCGAATGTTGTATTATTTTGTTGTTAATAATTTCATTTGGTATATTATGGTACAAAATTATTGTTATAAACTAGAAAATTTTTAATTATCTTTAAATTCAAAACAAATTATTATTATCAATCTCTCTCTCGATAATTAATTAAAATAATAAAGTGTGTGTGTGTGTGTGTCAATAATACAAATGTATTGCCAATAGTGTAAGCAACAATTTTACTTCAAAATAAATTTTAATAGAGAGAGAGGAGAGAGAGAGAGAGAGAGAGAGATTAAATTTTAGATTACATATTGTACTTTCAAATGAGTCTTACGAAGTTTATTCGTTAGACTAATAAGACTTAAACTTGGGGTTCAAGACTTGAAATTATTGAAATTTTATGTGATTTCAGGAAAATATAATATATTAATTAATATATTATGCTAATTAATAATAACCATAATTAGATATATCTTATGAGAACTCTATTGATAATCTAAATAACAAAGTTTTTTACATCTTTTTTGCGAATGCATACAAATAAATGCATATAAATAAAAATAAATAAATGTATTTAAGTGTGTTTATATCTGTATTTGAATAGTCATTTAATATTGTATTGTTTAGCGATTTAATTATGAGAAATCTGTTATCAAATTTGTTAATACAAACAGATTTATCATCGAATAAATACATTATTGTATAATATTTTCTATGCTATACTATTATAAATGCTACATAAATGCAAATACTAAATACATGCTAAATACTATTTACATGTATTTATGCTACTATTATATTATATTTAACTTAATTTTGAATTTATTTAAAAAACAGAAATTTATTAATTTAGAATTCATGTTTTTAAATGTTTTCAGCAATATTTTTAAAACATATACAATTGGTTAATCATTTAATTCAAAAGTTAATGTCATTATTTGCAGTTTGTGTGTCACTCGTTTATGACATTATAAGATTCACTGTTAACAATTACTAGTTTATAATGAAATATTCATTTTTGAAAACAATGCAAAATATTCACGCAATTGAAACGCAAACATATGTAAATTTCGCACACATTGTATTTCACAGTATGCGAGTTTGAATATCTCCAATACTTAGCACACTTAAAAATATGAATTGTAAATTATGATGAAATTAAATAACTTGTACTGTTTTGATTCAACTGACCAAATATTCAAACACGCAATAATGATGATCATAATAATGATGATCATATGCTGAATGAGAGCCTCACTGAGAGCCTGAACTTCAATTTGATTACGTTTAGAGCTAATAAGCTGCAACTTTATGCTTGTATGTTCAAAAGTGAATGAGTGCAGAATAAGTTTAGAGTTAAGTGCATGCTATTGAGCTTCAGCTCAGCTCTATTTAAGCTCACATATATATAATAAAATAAATAATGAATCTAAAACAATAATAAATAACGAATCACAATTACTTTTATTAATACAAGACATATACATGTATTTAGTGTATAATGTGTTTCTTACACATAAATCATTATTCTTTCAAATACATTTAAAATACAATAGAGTTTTGATAGTAATGCGTTAGAATTTATTTTAAGTTTTATTTAAATTTTATTTAAGTTTAAAAACTAATTTTAATTAATTTTGAAATGTTAAATTAAAATAAAAATGTATAAATATTTAGAAAGTGAAACTTTTTAATATTCAAGTTTTACAATAATCCGAGAATCTTAACTGAAAATTTAGAGCCGAGCTTATGAGCTCATACTTTGATGAAGAAGCTCAGCTCAAAGATAAATCATTTTTAGCTGAGCTTATAGAAGCTCGAGTTTGTACCTGAAATTTCTGATCCAATTCTCATCATTACATACAAACATAGGAAATGCACTCAAGTATTGAAGTCTATTAAAATGTCACTTTCGAGAGTCTAGTTTGTAAAGCTCGTCACTTTGTTTATTTTCGTAGGATTAACATAGATTTCATGATAAAAGGATTTCACTAAACGCTAATTGTTACGACTGACTAACAAACAAGCAAACAAATAAGCAAATTAGTTGCTGTTTAATCGTATGAATGCAATTTAATAAAGATTTATTCAAAACAAAAATTCATTTTTTTAATGGAAAGCAAATTTAGCTTTTATATTAGATTTAGTAGGAAAATATGATTAGCTGTTTGTTGGATAATGTCTTATATGCAAAATATGTATGACATTAAAATCGATATGTAAGCGAACTTAAACTGAATTTGAAAATGTTAACTAAAAATATTTTTTACATTTTTAAAAAATATTTTATTTACATTTTATTTTACTTAAAAAACGACAATAAAAATATTATTATTACTTAATAATTGTTTTAATTAAAACAATAAACATTAAAATATTATATTATTATTATTTTATATTATATGTTATATATTATATATCTTAATGTTGTTCATAACCATTCTGAAAAAGTTTATGATTAATTATGGAGAGAATGAACATACTGTACACACTGTACTTGCATAATAATATTAAGTGCTTGTTGTAAACTTAATTTTCTTTCTTTTATCTCATGCTTGCCGTTACAGTTTCAGAAAAGGAAATAAGACAATGGTAAGTATTTTCATTTTAATATACTTTATTGGCTTTATTTTTCAGTGCGCATTATTTTCTGCATTCATTTATTTTTTCAAAAAATACTCTTATAAAATAAAAAAAACGTTATGATTCAATATTTAACTACACTATCATTTAATTTCCCACAGGTATAAGGGATTCAAGAAAGATTGTCCAAACGGACAGCTCACCGAACAGGTATCTTATCTTATTTGCGCAAATAATTTTTTTAATATTTCGAAATAGTCTTATAAATAATTTCTTCAAAACAAAAAAATTGTTTACATTTGTTGCGTAAATCATATATGTCTAGGTTTTAATCTTCATAAATAGGAGACATTTATATTATTAAGATTTATATTAACCATTGTTTTAACATAATTTTAGGGATTTCTTCGCATATATAAACAATTTTTTCCACACGGAGATCCATCAAAATTTGCGTCACTAGTTTTTAGGGTTTTCGACGAAAATAAGGTAACATTTAATACTTCACATTTCTTACAGCAGTTACAGATTGCTAAATTCTACATGGTTTTGATATATAGAGTTTTGCGATATAAGTTTTAATATTTTAAATTAAATAAACAAATTTATTTTTCTATAATTTGATGGATATTATTAATTTGACTGCATATAAACTTTTAAAAATGAATATTTCATTCTTAATTGAAAAAAGTTGTAAAACTTTGTAAAAATTATCCACTTTTATAGAAAAATAAATTTATTTGATTATCTATATATATAATTAAAAAAATAAAGTGTGTTCGTGTGTGTTGTGTGTTCGTGAGTTTCCAACAATACTTTCTATTATTGAATTAAAATTAATTTTTTTAAAAATTTTTAAACCTTAAAATAGATAACGGATTTATTTTGATTGTTGTTTAAAAATCAAAATAAACCATTTGTAAACAATAATAATAAAATAATGCCAATAATACTTATAAGTAAATGAATAAATAAAATATTGCAAAAAGAGGGTTAACGAGAGAGAGAGAGAGAGAGAGAGAGAGAGAGAGAGAGTGTGTGTGTGTGTGTCATTAGATTTAACATTACAATTGATGAGAATGACTGTCTTGTAAAATCAAAGTGTAATTATAAAAATATTTCAGACAGTATTAAATGGTTATAATTTAAAAAATATTAAAATTTATATCGCAAAACTATACAAACAATAACATTGAGATAAAAAATAATTTATAACTTATTTAGCTTTAATAAACATTTTTAGAAAGATTATTGATAAAGTCATTTAAGTAATTAATAATTTTGCTTAAAAATATTGAACCATTAATATTCTAATTATTTATTGCAAAATCTTTATCAATTAATCAAACTCTCGTACAGAATAAATACATTAAGAATAAAAATTTAACGATAAACATAAAAAAAAACAATAATATATTAATAATTTATTTGTAGGAGGGATAGAGAGAAGTGATGCTATATTAGTATTCGTGATGAAATACAATGGAAGTACCATTTTTATGAAATTTCCATTTTTATGAACCATTTCCCAAAACCAAAATCCATATATTAATATATTGTCTAACGTTAAAATTGGCCCATTATTATGAAATGACCCTTTTTTGTTAAGTTATTTTGAAACCAAATACATTTGAAACAATACAAAAGTGTGACAACTTTATGAGGAAATAAAATTTGTGTAAAATGTTTATTTAAAATTGGAAAAATTTGCAATATTAAGTAGTGCTCAATTCGTTTGATTCGCTGATTATATGAATATCGATGAAAATGAAATACTTTTTGTAACAAATGATTTAATCGATAATAAATAATTTAAGAATTTTATGATTAAAGTCCTGAAATGATTTGAGAATCTGATGAAGTGAAGTGAAAATTTAAAAAAGTGTAGAACAGTGATGTTTCTCACTATTTAAATGAAGCGCAAAAGTATTTCTTGTAATTTTGCCGACAATTCTTTTGATAAAGAATTTAGAAAATTGCAAAATAAAGTTAAAGAAAATTCATTCAATAATTTAAGACAAACAAAAATTATTGATTTAAAAAAATAAATCACATTATTAAATTGCTTTGCATTGATTTTAACAATTAAATAATTTTTTACCAAATTTATAGTGTATTTCGATTTTAATGAATAGACCATTTTTATGAACACTTTCCCAAAAACCCAACGACTTCATCAAAATGGTACTTCCACTGTATTCATTATTTACTACACCCTCTCAAGCTATTATAATATAATGCCTGCAATACAGTTTAAATAGCGAAGCCCTCCTATTTTGATTAAACAAAAAAAATTAATACTTAATTTGAAATGGTAAGCATCGCAGACACTTTAATTTGCTGTTTCATTCAAGGATGGATCCATTGAATTCGAGGAGTTCATAAAAGCATTATCTGTTACTTCAAGAGGCAATCTCGAGGAAAAACTTGTGTGTATGTATTGCTTTTCGAAACGCTTACTGATCTTTCACTCTCAACAACAAAGGCTTAATGGTTTTGTATGATTTTTGTGTTTTTTCTTTTAAGGGGCTTTTAAATTATACGATGTTGATAATGATGGATACATAACAAGGGAGGAAATGTACAACATTGTTGATGCAATCTATCAAATGCTTGGAAATCAGGCCAAAGCTGCCGAAGATGATGATGAAAATCCGAAAGAACGTGTCGATAGAATATTTGAACAGTTGGATAAGGTATGCATTTGTTTGCAAATTTATGCCAACACAGCACAGACCCGCACGTGTGTCAACAAATATATAAATATTGCATTTCGATTTTTTATATAGAATTTTTAAAAATAATACTATGCCTTTAAAACAATAACAAAACTACATAAATTGTACATAAATTGCTGCATAGAGTGTAGTGAGAATTTTTCTAAAGTCAAGTAAACGTTTACTCGTTTGGCATTTTTTTATTCATTTTATTTTCATGATTTGTTTTGTATATTCATTCATATTCATTCATTTAACGTATTTTTGAAACGCTCGGTGTTATGCGAGCGCTTTAATTTTTTTAAAAGTTGTTTCAAAAATTATTGTTATAAGTTTAAAAAAAACTTAAAGGCCCTCAAAAAGTACAACCAAACGGGTAATATTTTAGCGGACACTTGTCTTTTTCTTTGGGTCACACTGTGATTCCTTAATCAAGAAAATTTTCTCTGTAAATATATTCATGCCGTAACATATCTTTTATATGATTATGTTTTTAAGCTTTAACTTTCGAGTTGTTATTCAAATTATAATTTAATTTGAAAATATTGTGTAAACGCAATTACTTTAAACAAAACCATATCTTAAGTTAATTTATTAGATAATAGTTCATTATTTCTTTATGAACAGTGCATTTGTTTTTTAACATAAGCTTAATTTTCTGGACAACTCTTATTATCTGAAATAATTGAATAAAGTACATAAAATCTCGTGTGTATATATAGAGTTAGGCATTATGCTAATAGACTGCCTTAACTACCCTAACATTTCAAATACGATCGAAAATTTATATTCCGCACATCTGCGACTTTTATTAATTAAATGACTACACATTTGTTGTAAGTAAATATATCTCAAGAAACTTTTCTAAATTATACGGAATATAAGTTATTAGCTTTATGTTCAAATTTATAGTGTGTTTGTGTTTTGCTTATATTTTGGTGGAAAAAAGTTTGAAGAAATAGCTTTAATCAGACTGTAAAAGCGCCTCTCATTCTCATTTGCATTTATGCGTGAATTTGAATGCAACAATAAACTGCATATTGATTAGACTCGCAGCCCTACCAAAACTGTTTTACATTTAATTTTGCAAACTCTTATTTTTGCTCCAATTTGTACTTCGCATTAATCTCGATGTTCTCTGCGTAGAATCAAGACAACAAACTCACTCTCGAAGAATTCAAAGAAGGCTCAAAGCAAGACCCGAAGATAGTTCAAGCGTTGTCTCTTTACGCTCCATAGCGTCAAAACGATTTTCATTTTCATCGTTTTATTCAAACTTGGAGTTGTATTTATTCTTCTCATCTATTGGTGCAATATTTTTGCTAAATATTAAAATAGCATACAATATAAAGTACACATATATTGTATAAATCATAAATGATAAACGCAAACATCAAACTCTTATACAAATGTCCGCCTTTGACATCAGCCTTTGCCCTCATTCGACATTACAGGGAGACTCGCGTTGCGTGCACTGCATTCACACTTAATTTAGTCCATATCATATCATTGATAGCTAGGAATAATACTACTTCCTATGTCTCATTTGGATCTCCGATATTACAGAATCACTACACGTATTCTGCACTTTTCTCTTCCGAAATCATTCTTCAGCTAAATGATGATCATGTGATCAAAGTTTTTCTGTAATAATTGATTATCAATAATCATTACTACAAATGTTGTATTAAAGCATTCCTGTTAGACATTATAGACAATTCACTTTCTTTTTCAAACGCTATATTATATATTGATTATATTCGCTGTTAATAATGATAACTGATAATAATTTACGAGCATTAAATGGTTACTTAATTAATAAAGTCAATATCTATCATCAATAACGGTGTAACGATAATAATTTATTTGAATTTAATAGATTTTTTCTTTTCGTTCAGACTGTCAGCTAAGCTATTATTTGATAAATGTATCATATAATAAATAATATTCTGTATGTTTTAAAATTGGCACATTTTAATGTAAAAAAATATAAATGTCATCAGTAAATGTGATCAATTTATGACAAAATAAAATGAAAGCAATAAATTGTCTGACTTTCTTTTGTCGCCGATCAAAGTGATAAGTGACGAGCGTTGACTCAAATATTTTAGTTTAGCTTTTTTAAAAAACTCCTTTGGCTTAAGCCTGACTATACTAAACTATTATCTTTAATTTATTACAATTTTTACAGTATAAAGCAAGTTATATTGTACGGTATTTACTTCAATACATGATTCATTTCATTTTGTTGCTTAAATTTATTAGTTTATTACATATTATTTTACATTGTTATTACTTTTATTTAAAGTGAATTTATTAAAAATAAACTTAAGAATGTCATAATTATATTCGAATTTATTATTTGTTTAATAAAAATTTGTTTAAAACATTATTATAACATTTATGTTTTGAGCATAAATGACACTTCATTTAATATACTAACGATTCGTAAGCCATTATACTTGATTGAGCATTACTAAGAAGCGGATTATTAGGCTCAAAAATTTATTAATTAGGGTTAAGGTTTTAGTGTAAAATAAGTCCAAATTATGGCCACGAAATGGTTATCTAAGGTAAATTATCATAAGAATTATATTAATATTAACTATAATAAAAAATTTTATAATATTAAATTAAAATAGTATTTATTAAAAGCATTATCAATTAAAGCTACTTACAGTAAATCCTAACAATAAAGTATACACTTTAATCCTCTGTTTATCAGATAAAATACTTTTAATACAGTCAATATTCAATTATTGCAAATCGGATTATTGCAACTTTCGATTATTGCAACCCTTTTCAAAAGCACGGATCGCTCCAGTATAATGTTAAAGCAACTCGATTATTGCAAAACTCGATTATTGCAACAATTTTCTTGAGCATCAATGAGTTGCAATAATCGAATATTGACTGTAATAGAAAATGAACGCTCGACATCTATAACACAACTTATACCACGACTAATGGACCAAATTGTGTTTTCATCTTAAATTTAAAATTATAGTCAGTTTACATGAAATTATGAAAATCTGAATTTTTTCAAATAAATCATTTAATTTCTCGAGTCTTTTTCACAATTGTTTTGTTTCCTTACTTATTGTAATAGTTTCAAATTAATTTATTTTAGTGTCTTCTAATTTTGTAATTAATTGCGGCAGATATCTGTATTCAGTTAAGGCCAATAATTTTTCTTTTCAATTTCCTATTTTTAAATGAAATTTTTTCCGTTTTAAGTGTGAATTGCCATATTTAATTGAATTGATAAATGATTTAATTAAATCAATTCAATAAAATACAGTGACTAATCAAGTATTCAACATTTTAAAACATAAAACCAGATAAAATCACAAAAAATTGTTCAAATAAGGATCAATTCTAATTGAAACATTAAATTAGGGTAAATTAGGGTCGACCACAATAATCCGGTCCTTAAGCTTAACTTATACTTAACTTTAATCGACGTAATATTTGCAGTTTAAGGATTAAATAATTATACATTTCTAATGTGTCTTAAAATAGTCATAAAAGCTATTTTATTTTGCCATTTATTTCTCAGTTTAGACGTCACTGCGAAACAGAGGAGCAAACAAACAAACATTTCAAAATCTTATGCTCTCTCTTACAAGAATAATCCGCTAAAAAATTTACAGAATTTAAGAGTATTTTAGTGTATTATAAATTTTTTGGTATTATTGACCATCGAGTGAGACGCACGTCGAAGCATACATCTGTACATCTGAGGTAAAATGCTTTTCATTTCCTCGAATTAGAGTTTTCTTTTGTCTTTAAATGAAACATTAAAAAGATTTATAGTTTTTCTCTTTACTTCAACATATAATTTTATTGATAATGAAGTTATGGTGCCATTAAAGCTTAAGTTATAACTTTGTAGCTTACGTTTGATCATTTATTTATAATTAAAACATTTACGACGACTGCTTCAGACCATAAGCAAATTTTAGTTGCCATTGATTAAATAATATTTTAAGCAATACTAAATATATAATTGCAACATTAAATTTGATTAACAAGAGAAATATATTTATTTGCTTATAAATTAGTTTTACATAAAAGATGAGTTGATCTCATAGGAAAAAAATGTGTTTGAGCTAAATTTTGTTTTTTTTGTTTACCATGTTATATGTCAGACGTACATTTTTGGTTAGACTCAGGATAAACTTGCATTAATTTTGCATAAATTATGCATTAAAATAGTTATTTTATAAAAACATAAAAATACGAATGAAAATATATATTTATAAATTATCTAAATTATAATTACACTTTAGATTTGAATGTGATAAAAAGTAAAAATTTAAAATTCGAAATAACTTCGGAACAACTATTCAAAAAAGATATTCTTTAAATTTTATAAGTGTAAAATTTAAGTACAATAATTTATATCGATAAAAACTTCATTTTAAATTACAAGAAACTTACTCGACAGATAATTTCAAACAACTTTTAAAATTATAAAACTGAAAAATAAATTCTTCTTCATATTATGAATTTAAAAGTAAGACATTAAATTAATTTTTAAATTTATTTATTTTATAGAGATATATACAGTCAATATTCGATTATTGCAACAATTTTCTTGAGCATCAATGAGTTGCAATAATCGAATATTGACTGTATATTGAAAATATTTATAAATAAAAATTTAAGTAAAACTGTATCGCAAATACTTAACTCAAATTTTGATTCGGTTTGAATACTAAATTATGAATTATTAGATATTCAAGCACTTGTATTTTACACAGTATTTGCAATAACACGTTACAATTATTATTAGTAGAAATAAAATTAAAATATGTTTTAATAAATGATCACAATAGATAATAGTGTTAGAAGATAATGGATATTTTAATATTTAACAACGAATTAATAAACAAAAGTTTAATGCAAATAACATGAGAATAACATGTAACGCACATATAAATGCGCTTAAATTAAATCAAATTAGTGTCGACTGAGATTCACTATTAATTAATTAGTTTAACAGCGATATGTGCGTCATATCGAGTTCAGCTCTTTCCACATACCTCTACAAATATGCTAAACTTTTTAATCTTTTTCTAATTTATGCCGACTTATCTTTATTTTTTATTTTCGCATTCATTTATCAATTATGCAAATACTTTTTCTCTTAAATTATATTTAATGTAAGCAAAATTCTCTAATATTTTCATAAAACTTAATACATATTTTGGAGTTTAAAAGCTTTATTAAAGCGCAGCACTGAATATTTGTATAAACGAAGTCAACTACTTTTTCAAATTACATCGAAATCAAAAACTTTTGCTTTAAGTTAAGGCGAATAAACAGCGCATTCAAAAATGATCCAATTTTGCATCCATTGAATGCATAAATGCATTCACAATGAATCGATAGATTTAAAAAGAAAAAACAAAATCGGAAAAACTCTTAATATAGTAAAATAGCCGACCATTAAAGCATATTAGTGTCAGTTGACTGCTATTATTTTCATAATGCATTTGCGATGCGAGTCGAGTTTATTGAAGAATATCTCCTCAGGGCTTGTGTTGGCAACGAAATTGGCATTTATAATGGATAACAGCACGAAGACTCGATTGACAGCGACCAACAAATTTTTTTGCTCACTTTCTTTCGGCCAAAACATTGGGACTCGAATGGAAGCGCGCTTTTATTTCAGCATTGCTTTTCGAGACAAAATCAATTTCGCAAAGAAATGCAAGAGTCAGGTAAATTTTTTTCTTGTTTCTTCGCATATCCTTATTCATAGACATTTACGGCGCAGAATATATATGTATTTGAGTTACACTTGTTTAGTATAGTGTATCCAACATATTCAGCAATTTATAATAGAGTGTGGCCGCTATGCGAGCGATGCACTCAGCGATTCTGTGCGCGCTGTCGAGTACACACATCTATATACATGTATGTGTGTATATTGTATAATATATTGTATAATATTGTATAATATATGTGTGCGTATGTGTATATAGCAAATTGGGTGTCAGAATATAAGTTTGAAACAAAAATAATTGTGGCCTCTAATGCCGACTGTATGAGTCGCTATGACGATCATTTATTATTCTTTTACTGTTACATTTTGATTCATTTACTAGAAAAGGTAAATATCACGATATAACCTCTCATTTGAGTTTGTAACGCACTGTCTATTTTTAGTAAAGAATAACTTAACGGCTTTATATAATATCTATTTTGTCAAAACCTTTTATTTTATATTGTGTGCCGAAGTTTACTGGTCTGCGAGGCGTAATATATTACAAATTTTAATTGAAATTCAATTATATGTATATTTCTGTTTGATTTGTTTCGAGTAAAGAATTTTTGTTACGCACTTGTATTACAGCAAACTTAACCGTTAGTACAATATAAGCACTTCAATTCTGTTTGCAATTTATATGATCTCTGTTCACATTCAACACCTACTCTACAATATGTATGCTATAAGTATAGAGCGGATTATTCCGCATCGAAGATTGTAAAATTAAAATTGAAAACACAAATAATTTTTTATACAAAATTTAAATAATATTTTCATCTTTTTTCTCGTTTAATCGCTTACAATGCATAAAATTTTAAATAAAAGTATATTGTTTTTCAGTTATGTTCAGTACAGTCGAATAAAATAAATTCTTGTGTAACCTTTTAATAGATTTAAAATATGATAAATAATATTAAAAATCTCTATCGAAAAGTTAAAAATTGTATCTTACTATCAGTAATTATCATACCATTTAAACCTTATGTATTATAAGACACAAAATAAAAGAGGGCAACACTTTCTAAGCGAAAGCATGGCATAAATTTTGTTTTGTTTTGTTTTTATAATTGTAATGTTGAATATGATATGATATACAATTAGCGATCACTTCGCCTAATTCTGTCGACATTTAGCCATAATAGAAGGCGGTTAATAATTAGTGATTAAATTATTATTTAAAATTAAATTGTTTTGATTTTATAAAAAGTTTTATTTGTCGTAAATTATGTAATAATTTTATATTTCCATAGCGATAATAATAATGCTTAAAAGTTTAGTGTGTTCTTATAATACATAAGGTTTAATCAATATGATAATAGCAAACATTTCTATGTATATCAGTTTTACAAACATACAAATTTATTTAGTATTGCACATCTTTTTATTTGCATTCTATTTGCAACGTTTATAAATAAAAATAATATGCAACTTATAAGTTATAAGATATGTATTGATTTATTATTATCTTGTCTGTACCTTTGATTTAAAATGCAGTATAAATTAAAAGAAATGAATATAACTTATGAATACAATACAATGACTAAAATAGCATATTTAGTGGAAAATAATTCAATGCTATTTCTTTATATGAATAAAACATTTAGTATTAAATTATAAGTTACAAATAAAAAACATCTAAATTAAGCATTAAAGTCTAAAAATCTTTATACCATATTTATATGACAGTTCATAAGTTTTATATTTGAATTAAAAAATTAACTTTTGTAGAGTTTAATCATCATAGATTTTAACCCAGGGTTAAGGTTAAAAGTTAATGAGATCATTAACCTAGGGTTAACCAGGTTAACCTTTATTATAAAGAATTAAGTTGTATTCTTAATGTAAATAAATGAAATAAGTTAGAAATAAAATATAAATAATATAAACAAAGTTACTAAAACAGTCTAATATGTTAATTGATATCATTTAATCACAGTAATGATGTAATTAGTCATGCATACAATGTCCATATGTCAGTATGTCCAGCTATAGTCTTTTCAAACAAGATTAAACTTTTAGTAGGGTTAACCATAGGGTTAGAAGCAAACATTTTAACCTAAGGTTAAGGTTAAAGGTTAAAGAAAATTCGAACCTTTTGTTAATCTCTATTTACAATACAATGTTCATATTTTACATTTGTTGCATTGTTTAATATATCTGTCATCTATTTATTTTTATGTTTAAAAATATTATTAAAATATAAACTATAATTTTTGTTACATTACTGTTTTTTATGATGTAAATGAAAAATTAAAATTATTATTATTAAAACGAAACGGTTACACAAGTTGTAAATAAAGCGCTTAAATAATAAACTTTTGAAGCCATCGCGCAACTATAATGATAATAAAGAAGAATGTGTATACAAATGAGCTAATTTTAATATTATTTTTATCATTTCCGGGTTATTTAAGCCATCACTTCGTTCGCGCTTTATGTATTTTATTGATAATATTAACTTCATATCTCTTTTAATTTATTTTTGTAATTTATCTTAACACTGCTTCATGTAAATTACAGTACTTGTGTCTCATAAG
>JAQIYA010000767.1:0-16956 GCA_034699355.1 Microtritia minima
CCGATGTCCGACCCGATGTCCGACCCGGCGTGTGCAGAACGCAGTGTACCAAATAAATAATTTATCAATTTATCATTTTTAATCGAAAACTTCGAACTTTAGTGTTGATAATTAAATTAATGTTTTGAAAAATATTATGTTAAAACTTTTACTTTAAGTAAAAGTATCAAATATAAGTTTTATAATTTTAAAATAATAACTAATACTCAAATTCCAAAACAAAATTTAATTAAAATAAAATAAATTTAACTTTTTGAATATTCAAAAATTGTCCCACAAATTCGATGAGTGATACCATTGAATCGCAGAAGTACTCAGACTTAAGATAAGACAACAAAAAAGGGAATACCCTTTCATACATAAAAGGGAATAACAATTTCGGTAAACAACCGAATTTGACCGAATTTAATCACCGAATTTTAAAAATAATTTCGGCCAGATGTAACAATTTACAGAAATTGACGAAATTTATGATTTTTAAATTTATGTTCATTTAGTTTTCATTTTAAACTGTTTTTTCATAGCATTACATAGCATTAGAAATTCGAAACTTAAACATAGTTTGTTAAACATCCAATATTTGCATCACTTTTTTAAACATATTTTCTGAATGTTACTATTTATATAAAATTGGAAATATAAAACTAGAGTTTTATTCAAACAAACAGTTTAGATGCGATCATTTAGTAAGCTTCGCAATATTCAATGATCCAAACCGATGCAAACTAAATATTAAAACTCTTACTATGGAAATGATTATGTATTATAATTGAGATATTGAAGGAAACTGTATTCAAGTATTTTAATGTATTAAAAGATAATATCTATAAATGATTTGTTTATTATTTTTCTCTTAACCCAATTTAATTTTTTCCGATGACCGAAATCGTTGTTCGCTATGCATTAATTATTATAAAATATAATTCTAAAGATGATGATTATCCACAATTGTTGTCATACATGTTGTAAAATATTTTTTTTAGACAACCGCATAAATTTGTTTATAAAAAATTGTTTACATTTAATAATTAATTAGAAAAGTAAAATTTGGACTTTTGCCGACTCGATGTGAAAAATCCGTATGAGGTGCGTTGAATCTACACCGATATCTGTTGTTTGCTAATAATATCTGCTTTACAATATAATATATATATTTAGTTTATATATAGTTTAAAATGTTATCGTATAATCTTTAGTAGTTCTTAATATATATTTTGTTGAAAACAAATTGAATTTTACTATTCGTTACTGCGTTTTTCCTTATTTTTCATTCAATTCAATCGAAATTCATGAAAATTGCCAATTCTTCGTAAAAATAACATTTATTTGTTAAGGCATTAAAATATACCACTGCTATATCTCAACGTCTAATTTCAGTTTCTATCCGAGTCTCTAAAATTGAAGAGTTATTTAAATATCGAATAAATATAACAATAAATTTACAGCTTGAAGGTTAGATTTCATAATTAAATTTATAACAAATGATATTAAATTAAATATATAAACTTTTCTTGAATTTTAAGGATATATAATGGAATAATACTCATGAGAATTGTATGAGAATGGTATAAATAATGTCTTTTTAAATGTCGAATATATATAATTAACTCAAATTTAAACGAATAACAAAAGAATTGAATTATTTTGATGAAAATGTAAACTCATTGAGCATATAATAACTAATAGCGAACAAATTGAAAATTAAAATATAGTCCTTTATGTGACAAACAAAAAATAAAATTTATACTTTAAAGAAGCACTAAATTACAAAAATATGGTCAATTAATAGCTGTGCTCTTTTGAATGTATCTCTTCCTCGCCGTCTCGATGAGCAGCGCTTTCCTCTCTTTGTACGACTGCGACCGTTCGCAGGCGTTGCGGCCGAACGTCGACGAACCCGTGTATAGCGGTTTCGAGCTATCGCTGCCGCACTGTGTGTCCCGTCTGTCAGTGTGGCCGTCGGCGTGTCGGTCCGAGTGGCGGTCGACGTTCGCCGACTCGTTAGTCACTGTGCGCGACATTTCGGGCACATAACCGACCGCTCCCTCGAGCAGTCGCGTAATGGTCTCGTCGATGTTGGCCGTGACCTTGAGGTCGCGTTGGATGACCGCAAGTGGCACTTGTGGCAACACGTGCTTCACCTGACTGGCCATCTCTAAGAGTTGAGTGCTGTTGCGTTGCGGCCCAGTGTTGGCCTCACTCGACGCGCCATTCAATTGGTTCTCACTCTTCAACTCCTGCTTCGACTGTCTCAACACATATACCAAACAGCCCACTATTATAAACGCTATCATTATATATATAAACATTTTATTGTAATTAAACGCACGTCCAATGAATTAATTAAAATACGATTATAAAGATGGTTATATTTATAGACACAACTAATGTTTAACCGCTAGAGAGCGCTAACAGGCGTTGATTGCGATTACACTCGAAAATGCTATTTCATAGAAGTTGTAAATAAATGATAAAATTAATTCTTAAATTAATAAAAATTGATTTAACAGTATTAAATTAAAGTTATAGACACATTTAGATTAATCACATCTAAACTTAACAAATTTAACAAACAGTTAAAATCACTTCTAACAACTTTATATTGAATATAAACATAGTTTTATTTTTTGAAGTCTAATATTTTGCTTTTAGAATTATTTATAAGGAAAATAAGCATAAATTAAGAAAATCCATTCACAATCCTTATTATAAAGTTAATTATCATTTAATAAAATTTGAAATAAATAAATCATTTATCAATTTTCTAACATTAAAATATTTTGCACAATTGGTCGACACTTTATAAATTTTTGATGCTTTGTTTATAAATTGTTCGTGTTTTTCGCCTTTTATACGTCTATCATATGTTCGCATAAACATTGAATGCGAGTATTTTTTCTTTACTAATCATTATTTTACTCTTTCAATGTATGCCTTTAAACGTAATCTAAAATCAATATTTATTTAAATTACTTAATAGATCTTTATATTTTTTACCAAAAATGTATATATAAGTCAGAAAAGATTATGACTTGAAAGTAACAAATCAATTATATATTGTTTATATTAAAAATTGTTTTCTGAAGTTTTATCCAAGAAATTCAGTATTTTTCTACTTTACAGTTGGAAATAATTGTTAATAATTGTGAATTACATTATTTATTAAAATTTATAAAATTATGTTTAATTAGTGATTTCTATTAATTTTATTTATTAAATAAAAATTTTACATTTAATACTCTTAACGATAAGTATGTAATTTTTAAATTTAATCAAATAATTAATTGGTTAATAATTAATTATGAAATTTTCAGAAACGAATGATTATGAATAGAATAATATTTCGTCAGGTATTGAATCGCAAACATAAATGTTAACAAAGATTAAGTGGGAATTATAGTTTATTATTAGCTGTTTGACAGTGTTTCGTGTACGTACACCTATCTGTTGGGAGACTCGAAGAGCAAACAATCATTACTTATAGACCCAGTCGTAGAGCAGGTCGAGCGAGACATTACTTTAATTAACGAAATCGGATTACAGGTACCTTAATCTCGATAATTAATTTTTCTGCATTGGGAGTCGTAATGTTTAATATCACTTATTATATGCACTCTGATTGACGTCATAAACTAATAAAAGCTGAAATATGTGGTGAACACTCACGTTCACGCCGACCACATAACGGGTTCGGGACTCATCAAAAATAGATTTAATGCCAATAAAAAGAGCGAATTGGTGTCAAGCATTATATCAGCGGCGAGTGAGGCCAGAGCTGATCTGCTGGTCAACGATAACGACATCATTGAATGCGGTGATGCTATCAGATTGAAAGTTTTAGCCACACCTGGTATTATGCAGTTTGCATAAAGTATTAATTTGGATCATATTAAACATTGAGATATGCATTAATTATTAGGTCATACTTCTGGATGCCTATCTTTCGTTGATTATCAAAATGAGATGGTTTTCACAGGCGATGCTCTACTGATAAGGGGTTGCGGCAGAACTGACTTTCAAGAGGGTAGTCAACGAACAATTATTTAAAACTTATAATTTATTACAATCAATCTAAAACTATGTATAAATTGATTTTATAGGAAGTCCTGAACAGCTTTATGACTCTATTCACAAAAAGATATTTACTTTACCACAACATTTTAATGTATATCCCGCTCATGATTACAAAGGTGTTTATCTTTAGTATGATTCTAATTATAAAAAAAATTAAAAGTAATGCAATTTATTAAAAGGACAAATGGTTTCAACAATAAGAGAAGAATTTTTGTATAATCCAAGACTAACAAAGTCAAAAGACGATTTTATTACTATTATGAAAAATCTCAATTTAGATAAACCAAAATTGATTGGTAAGCAAATTAATTTTGATTAGTAATTTAAATTAATGAATTAAAGCAAAATATATTTTAATAATATTTTCTAATTGTATATTGTATTTATTAAATTTTATTTTACAGACATCGCTGTGCCCGCAAATTTGTTATGTGGACTTCAATAATAATAATAATTATATAAATTGCAAAAATGTTATTTTAATAAAGCATTATTTATATTATAAAATAATAAAATTATCAATTATAAAATTCTGTGATAATAATAAATAATTAAATTTCAAAAATGAACTTAAGATACAATAGATTGAAATTTATACTTCTCTACACTTATGCCGTACACTTGTGGTGTATAATGTGTTCTCTCTGTAAGGTAATAGCAATCTTAAAGTTTTGGTAAGCAGATGTTAGAGTACATAAAAGTAAATCTGTAAGAAAACAGTAAGAATATCTTCAAACGTTCAGAATAGTAACCAACTCTACGGCAGTCTTCCTGTTTATTTATCCTTTATAGTACTGTCCTTACGGCATATAATGAAAGATAAATTGCTTCTAAATCCAAATAATCTACTGTATAGAAAAATGAGTAGATTTGGCTGAAAAAAAGTTTGAATGGATGAGAGAGAGAGAGAGAGAGAGCACTCAATTGCGCAATGCCTGCAATAGCGGTGTCTGCACTGGATTATCGATTTTTCGTGTTATACGACAGGTGTGGTTTGAATAGAGGTAATAAAGCGTGTGGCGCTCAAAATACTTGATAGAAGTGCTTCAAACAGACTATTCGGCGACTCTCCTATAACTCTCCATCCCTATAACGGCGGAGGAGATTGGAAATCATTGAAAATAAATAATGTCATGTCAACAACAGTCGCGTTTGACAAGAAAATGAAGTTCTTCGGCGACAGAATAGTATTCAGATGTCACACTCAATCGCTAATTTAGTTGCCATTATTTGCATTGTAGTGTTGCGTAGTTTGCAAATAAGCAAATATTTGTCACAAGAATAGCAACTCGAGTAGAGAATAACAACTGTAGTTTTCGCGCTCCGATGCTGTCTGTGAACAGCATTTGTTGGTGAAGTCGAGCTTAACCTCAGGTATAGCTTAAGTAACAAATTCCCTCTTATGGATCGATTGGATAAAACTGCATCGTTTGCGTGCAGTTGGTCTACGTTTGCGACTATAATGATGTTGTCTACAGCTTACGGTATGCTTGAATTACAGTTAATCTTTATTTAGAGTATATTTATTATTGCAGAAAAAGCAACATTAAGTTTTAAAAGTAATATATTTTTGAACAATCAATAGTTTAAAATACTGTAGTTTAGTATTATCTTATCATTTATTTAGTTCTTTCTAGTTTTTCAGCTTATTTTATATCAGATTTTATTTTTTAAGTTTTGAGATCAACTCTAATAACTGATAGTAAATGTCGTGAGATTTCTCTTTTCATTTAATAAAATTTTGTATTTATGATCTCATAAACATTTACTATCACACGAAAGCACATTTAACAATATTTATAGTTTTAATAAGTTTTAATTATAATAATTTACATTTTATTAGATTAATTTTATCGAAAATTTAAAATAATGAAATTAATTTATGTAGTTTTCAATTTTGTGTAGTATGGACTAAATATACTAACGAAGTATATAATATGTTATCAAATTATAATTTTATTTAATAAAATTCCATAAAATAAGTTTTTGATGCTTCTAAATATTGAATCGAATTAATTTAATTTGAAAAAAATGAATTGAGAATAATTTTTGAAAATTATCTCTGAATTATTTAAAGAATTGTTTTATAATTATTAAAACTAATTGTTTATCAAAATAAAATAATTATTCTACAGATTATGAAATTATACTTTACGGTTAGAAAAATGATAATTTGATAATATATTGATAATAATAATTAAAATCGTATTTTTATTTCATAGTTGTTACAAGAAAATTATTAATTAGTTTAATTTCAACTTAATCTAATTAATAAAGTTTATGTTTTATTTTATTTTTGAAAGATTCTGAATTGTTTAATAATTAATCGTATGTCTCTAATTTCTAATTTTTAAATTAATAGTATTTAAATGTGGTAAACCCCGATTTACTAACCAAATAATTTCATGATTTTTCTAAAACTGTAAAGTATTTTAATATTTCAACATATTATTAAGGTATTTTCTTAATTTGCTTAATATATTAATATTTAATACTTATATTAATAATATTTGGTAAAATTCTGCACTTTCTGTATTCTGCAAAATAGTCAGTGTTAGATATAAATTTTAACTTTTATTAAACGACATACTCTGTAATTTATATCTTGATGTCAGTAACAATGCATACCGATTTGCTCTGTCAAATAGTAGCGTGACATCTGCTAAGCGTATGATTTACAGTATATTCATAATCAAATACAGTAAATTATTAATTTTAATATGAAACTAATGAATAAAAAATGCTTTTCAGGCCAAATGGTTAAAATCGATATATCTATAGTGACACCTCAATCAATATATCCATGTCTGGACACGTTTGACTTATTGATAACAACCACCAACATATCAAACACAGACTACGTTCGACTCATTCGAGTCTACACGTCAAACACCAAATATTCAGATAACATAGAAAAGTTAATATACGTCCGCGAATATGCGGTTCCCGTGAATAACTTGATTAAGTTTGAGTGTCACTTCTTTTCGGCTAACTATCTCTACTACTGTTTCGTGTTCGTAGCGCTTTCACGAACGAATGGTGCCGTTCTTATCAATGGTAGACCTCATTGTAGGCAAACAACTATGGATTATTCAACGACCACTCATTCAACTAATAATTACAACATGAATAGCTCATTAAAATATGAAAAACTACGACCAGCGGGTCCTTCTTATAAGTACAAAAGTATTAGTCAAATATATTTAAATAATATTTTTGAAAATAGCAAAAGGATTAGCAATAATAATATGAATAATGGTTATGATTTGGATGAAGAAAATGCTCAATTAGTTACTATAAATTGCGAATGCAGTGAATTATTTGACATGAATTTCAATGCGAAAGCTGTGATAGTGTCACTCGATATACTGAAGTGCAATACTAAGCAAAAGTTTGATAACATTGATAGCGATCGAGTAATTGAGAAAAATGCGAATTATTCTCGTATCGATTCTGGCAATTATGTAACTCAATATCCGACTGTTTGTGTGCTTAATTTGACAGAAAGAAAGTATCAAATGAGAGCTATATTAGAGAGAAGGGAGAAACCAGTGATTTATGTGGAGTCCACGCCAGTGACAGGTCTAATAGTGAGAGATGGGAGGCTGGCTATCGATCCGCAGTTGGACGCCAACAATCAATCGCAGACACACCGTCTTAATTCGCAATATTTACGAATTGAGAGCTTTTACACGACTAATATGACGCTCAAACTAATACTATTAAAATCTCATCATATGATAAACGACAATCAAATCGAGTCATTCCTCTCATCTCTATCCCCAATTCATTTCGCGTCAATGATTTTGGCGGCGCTTATGGTTATTGCGATTTTGGTTTTACTGCTTATCACTCTAACAGGTCGTAAGCGAAGAACTATCGTGAAAATAGTGACTCCGAGTGAAGAAGGAGTGACGAACACGTCTTTCTCGTATATCGATCAGTCATCTCTATCGCAATTCTCTTTAGGGGACAACGAATCGCTAGAAATGGATTATTATGACTATCTTCTGCCCTTCCTTTCCAGACCCAACTCTTCCATGAGTGATGACCAGAGAGATCCAGAAATTAGCATATCATAAACTCGTACTGTACATACTTATACTGTAATTTATGTAATAATTAAATATTAACTTATATTTTTTTGTGAAATATAATAAAGTCTCTTTAATAGATTTAATAAAATCCTTAATGAATTGAATAAACATTCATTGATTAAATTTTATTACTCAAGTAAAAATACAAAGTATTTCGCTAATGACTTGACATCAGGGAAAAGACAACTAGATTTGATTATAAAATTAATACAAAATACTCTATAATATTTTGTAGGAATGTTTTTATTTAAATAATAAATTTCCTAAATTTAATAAGTGCATACATTTTAATTTTTTTATATATTTGCTTAACTTGCTTTTATTTGTGAATGTCGTTTTTATAAAACTACTTTGTTAAAAATTTTTTAACGTTGCTTTAAATAAATATCTTTTTCACTAATCAAATCAAAAATGTTCATTATTTTAAAATTCATTACTATTTGTTAATAGTGAACAACTCGTTAAATTAAATTTTATTAAATAAACCAACTTTTTTTTATCTCTTTTGTTTAAAAATTTAAAGATTATATAGAACTCATATGACTTTAGTGAATCACAAATTGCAAAATTTATTTTTATTTTTAATCAATTTATTAAAATTTATTTTGTTTATGTTTAATGTTCAATATAATTATGTTTGAATTTCAAACTTTAACTATTAAAAGTATGTTTTCTTAAACAGAATACAAAACTAGTTGGGCATATAATTTAGGGAGAATTTTGTTTAAACTCTGTATGGCAGAGCTCCGTTAATTTTTATACTTTATAAAGTATTGTTGTAGAAATTTCTAAAAAATATTATTAGACTATCTCTTTAAAAATAGAGTACTATTAAAGAGTGGGATTTTCGGTAAAATAAACTAATGAAAATCGGTTTTTACAGACAAAATTTGGTCAAAATTCGGTTATTTCGGTTAAATAAAGTTCAAAAATTCGGTTTTTTCTGTTAAATTAAAAATTTAATAATTAGAATGACAAAATTGATATAAATAATATCCGTTTATAATAAAAAATAAATTAAGTTGAATAATGTGATACATTTTAAGTGATTAGTGTATAAAATTGTGGGGAAGAGGGGTCGACATGTTAATTATTAAAAACTGGAGAATTTTCTCCCTAAAAACTTAATATTATTTTGAAATCATATTTAAAATATTCTTTATTGTTTAAAAAATGTATGGATTCAACAAAATTTTGATCGATAAAATCCTCGCAATATTTATTAAAGCGTTGCTTTCAAGCTCTTTAAAAGCAAATAAATAAAACTTAGGAAGATATTGGTATGCATTAATTAATTATTAATAGATTCGTATCAATAAATATTGAAATATTGAAATATTGAAATGTCGAAAGTATAGGGTAGTCATGGAAACGCAAGTGTGTCAACAGCGAGCAGTTGAGCGCACACAACACACACACACACACACACACACACATCAATGTATTTACTGTATTGAGAGCACAATAGTGGGCGAAATGACAGCCTCTGACAGCGACTGACAGTCTCACTCACAGCCACTCACGTCTGTCTGCTATTTCAGACTATTTGTAAATAATTATACAGTTATTAACTCAAGTTTTGTTTATTTTTGTTGACTATTGTTAATCGCAAATGTCTGTAATCATTACGAATGTTGAGTCAGTCAATGATGTCTGTGTGCGACCACTCGTTTGTGCGAAACAACGCCTAATTGTTAGATAAGGATTGGCTCTCATTTAACCATATTTTTGATGGAGTTATTAATAAGCGATGATTATGTGGTACTCAAACAAAATCAATACAGTCTCTGGTGTTCACGACATGACGCCAACATTAGACCACTTATCGGTAATTGTTTTGAGTGTTCATTTAATTTTCTATTCATAATTGAATTTAAATTTATTTAAAATATAGTGACAAATAGTGATTCGTTTGAATCATTTGTTTGCCACGGATTGGTGTACGGACTGATCGGTGTGTTTCAAAACGACAAACTAGTGCTCATCAAACAAACCCAATTAATTGGAGTCTTGCCATCCGATCATTGCGTTTATAACATTCAAAAAGTTGTGGTCATCGCTCTGAACGCCAACGAAAACATCGCCGATTTAGCACTCGATGTGAATAATGATTTTTAGCATATTTATAGTGATTTTTAATAACATTAAATGTTTAATTTTATATATTATGTTACTTAAAATATTTATATTGATATATAAATTAATCCTATATTAAAATATAATTAAAATTAAATTATATCCAAATTATATTAGTGTTGCAAAACTCACTGCACTAAACAAGCAAATAATTCAAATGAAGAAAATGTAGCGCATTATTCTAGTGGTGTGCAGAAGACGTGGAATCACATCAAATGGACGGCTTCTAATGTGAAGCCGAGAGTCATGAACAGAACCAATCAAAACGATGCCAAAGATAAATGTGAAAAACGAATACTCGATGTAATGTTTTAAATCTTTGATTTAAATTTTCAATTATTTTAAAATGTTTTTTCAACTGCATTACAGGAATTACATAAGATGTTCAACGAAACAAATTCATTTTATTACTCGCTAACGTCAGACCTGACCAATTCATTACAACGACAGCAAAAGCAGAACATTAATGAGAGCAAACTTGCGTTATGGAAACGAGTCGACGATCGCTTCTTTTGGAATAAAGTTATGCTTCGACCTCTCATTGAGTGCGATAACGATTTGGTCGACAAATGGATTGTGCCTATAATTCAGGGTTACGTTAAGATTGAAACTTGCTATATAGACATATCTTCAACGGCTTCCGCTGATTCCAAATCATTAGAAGACGTTCGACAACCTGTCGAAGAAAATAATTCTCAGCCTCAAGAAAATTATACAATGATTTTGATTTCCCGAAGAAGTCGATTCAGAGCTGGAACGCGTTATAAGCGGCGCGGTGTCGACGAAATGGGAAAATGCGCCAATTATGTGGAAACAGAACAAATATTTATGTATAGATCTCATATCGTTTCGTTCGTTATGGTTCGCGGCTCAGTACCGATATATTGGAGTCAAATCGGCCACAAATATAGACCTCCACCGAGAATTGATAGAAGCGAAGCCGAAACTCAGATCGCTTTTAATAAGCATTTTATGGAGGAATTTGATTATTATGGAAATGAAGTCATCGTTAATTTAGTCGAACATTCGGGTCGTGAAAAAATTATTAACGACGCGTATTTAAATCATGTCTTAAACTTTGACAGCCCTAATATTACATACGTTTCGTTCGACTTTCATGAATATTGGTATTTATGCACAATATTTATATTTTAATTACTCAATACATTGTATTTTTAGCCGAGGAATGAAATTTGAAAATGTTTCTATACTTATCGAAAATCTAAGAGATATAATCAAAGGCATGCGTTACTGTTGGATCGATAAGGATGGAGTAATTTGCGAACAGCGGGGAGTATTTCGTGTTAATTGTATTGATTGTCTAGACAGGACAAACATTGTATTGACCGCAATTGCCAGAACCGTAATGGAAACTCAAGTAATATCGTAAATTAATTATGTTATATTTGTTCAATAATGTTTTGATTTGTAATAAAAGTTTGTTAGATTGGGTTTATTGCCACCTGAGGGTCAATTCCCCACTAATTGTCGACGAATTTTCCAATTAATGTGGGCTAACAATGGAGATATCATAAGCCGACAATATGCAGGTACAGTCGCGCTTAAAGGAGATTTTACTCGAACTGGAGAGAGAAGATTTGCAGGTGTCGTGAGAGATGGCTATAATTCAGCGAACCGTTATTACATGAATCGCTTTAAAGACGCGTATAGACAGGCAACTATTGACACAATGCAAGGAAATCCAATATCTGACGATTTAAGTAGTCCTGAGAATGAAACCACTGTTGACGCAAATATCAATGCCTATTCAGATCAGGAACATCATGAAAGAGTCAAAATGGTTATTGAAGATTGTAAAAAGATTTTAATACCTGAAATCGAAATAATATTAGGCGGTTGGCCTTTAGTGGATGCCGACCCACTCACCGGCTCGTCGTCCATCAACGATCACGATATGGACACTGTCCTAATCTTAACCAAAGACAGCTTTTATTGTGCTGAATATGACGACGAAACGGATAGAATAATTAAGTATCAGAAAATCTTATTGGAAGATTTAGAGAAGATCGAGATCGGACCCGAACCCAATCAAATTTTTTCAATTAAATATAACCAAAATTACTGCATTCGTTTCCATTATTTAATTGACGGAATAGGCGGTTATTTCTTAGTGTTTCGCTCCACGAATACTCGTTTCTTCAATAACATGCCGATTCCTATTCGTAACTCTGAAGAGTCTATTGAGTCGTTAAAAGCAATATGCGAATCATTTAAAGTCGCGCTTAGCGTCAAATCTTTGAACGTTCCCGTATTTGAGGGAAAGCTGGATCGACGAAAAAGCAAAGTAATTAACGTGCCGGGAGTCTCTCAGAATCGGGATTTTCTTAAAGTTGGACAATTGACTCGCAATATATCTGACGGACAGTTACTTAATCTTAAGAATGTTGGCTCGCGAGCCATTACTAACGTCTATTCTCAATTTAATCGACTAAAAGGAAAATGGTCTGTAAATGATAGATCAAGTATTCTTCACGAGTCTGTTATGCAAAAGCCATTATCATTCGCACAATTAAACGTTGACAGCTCTTGTGAAGATGAATCAGAAGATGAAGACTCTTTGCGTGCGTTGCGAAGTACAAGAATTCTAGAGCAGCATAATTTGAATATTACAGGAACACATGTGATTGCGGAGAGAACTTTAAGTTCAGACTATTCTGAATGTAGTGATATCGAAGATCAAGATGTTATCGCATCTATTGTTGATAAACGTGAGATTATATCATTGCAAAGAAGTGATATTTCTGATAGAATGCTAGAAAGTTGTGGTATTTTAGCGACTAGTCCTCCATTAAAGGAAACTAATTTTCAAGTTAATGACGACGGAATGATTGTGAAACCTCCGAAATCAATACTCGATGATGTCGACGATTTTGTTATCGATTCGATTAAAAGGGCATCTCTTAAGCAAATGCAATGTAAAGCCTTTCGAAGTCAGACGTCATTTTCATCGCAACACGAAATTCGAGCCTTTCCGTCAACGCCGCAAATTTATATCGACGATTCAGGCTCTAAGGATACAAGTAATTATAGTGAAAATATTGTTGGAATCAACAAAAACATTTCGAAATCATCCGATGATTTAGATTCGGCGCGCAAATCATCGCCAGCCAAAAGTTCATCTCTCATCTCTACTTACGCTACTCTAGAAAGAAGCGATTTATCATATTCAACGTCTATTAAAGACGTTTTTGAAGAAAATGATTCTTTAATTCCATCTAATAATAAGATGAAAACATCTCACAGCGAGACTGCTATACAAGTAATTTTTCTAATTTTAATTTTAATGTTTGTTTTTTGATACACGCCTAATAATTGTTCATATTTTTAAAGGATTTCTCAGCTAATACTCTAGCCCTAAGTTTGCCAAACGCATTGGTGTCTCCAATAGTTATAAAGAAAGATTTAGTATTATCGCCATTATCTCGTATCGCAAAAGGTGTTCAACACATGGGAACTCAAATCAAGCATAACACTGAAGATTCATCTCAAGCATGTATGTCTGATCAGCAGATAACAAGGGATCATGAGATGAATCAGCTCTATATAAGAAAATGCGAATCAAAGTCTAAATTTATTGAATTTTAATATTTTTAAATAGCAACTTAATTATTTGTTAGATTTTGTTTTGTTATAACAATTTTAAAATTCTAAAAAATTGTGATATACCCATAATACAGACAACAGAATACCGAATTTAAGTTTAAATTTTAATAGATTAAAAATTAGATAAGAATTATTACTTGTGTTTTCGCTTTTTACTAGTCTTTTAAAAATAATTGTGAATTATTTTAGATAATATTGATATAATGCAAAATTGTTTTAATTTTAATTAACGCATTTAAGCAAACTTTTATTTTATTTTTGAAATATTAGTCATCATATATTTCAAAAATTAATTTGTTTTTATCGTTTTTAAAATAAGAATCTGTTAAAAATCTTTCTTAAAATTTAAATTAATAAAAATATAATGGAATTCATAAAATTTAAATAAAATAGCTTTGTATATATTGTAATGTATTATGATTTTCAAGTATCTTCAATAAATTGATGATTTAGAAAATTTCAATTATTATTGTCTATTAAAATTGATAGATTTCACTAATATTACAGTGGAAGTACCATTTTTATGAAGTCGTTGGGTTTTGCAAAAGTGTTCATAAAAATGTAAATTTTATAAAAGAGGTACTTCACTGTACTTTAATAAGACTATTTAACTTTAGGTGATAATATCTTATAATTATAATCGCAAAAAACTTATATCCAAAAGTTTGATTTCGATTGAATAAAAATCAAATTCATTTAATATTTTCGAGTATGAATTTCAATAAGAAAAATAAAATAAGTATTACATAAGTCTTACATTGTATTGAAGTTAATGCTCATACAGTCCACATGTACTTTATATGAGGTTAATGCAGGAAAATCGTATTGTTTAACGCAATAATATGATTAATTTTTAATGATTTATTTATTTTAAAAATTATCATCATATGATTTTTAAGCGACTATCATTTTATTATAACATTATTTTAGGCATACATAGGCAAAGGTGGAAATTGAAAAGCCCCACAAAGGAGTTGTGCGATTATCACCAAACTTGGTGGAGATGTTAAGTATCATTTGAAGATAATATGATCATCATTTCAAAGGATTACATAAAGTTTACAAGAGTTATATATCAAAAATCGATAAAAATGGGCGTTGAAATGGGCGTGACTACCATAGGGTTCGATAATAATAACCAAATATTGATTGAAGTAAAAAATTGGGATTATTTATGGTTATTTAATTTTAGTTCAGAAATCATAAATTTGTAAATTTTTTCGGTAAATCAGAATTTTCGACTGAAAAACAACAAAATGTTTTTAATATTATTGAAGAACGAATAGACCCAGAGATATATGATTTTAGTATTAATGTGTTAAATAATATTATAATATATAATATAATATTATAATATAGATAATTTTAATGAAAATAATTTTTTAAAACACTGACTCAAAGAAACACTAATTCAAGCATTTTTACAAACAATTTAAAAATATTTTTGATAGATTTCTATTTTGCGTTTTGTTCTTTATTATTAACTTACAAAAAGCATAAAACTGAAACATTTATTGCAAGTACAATACTTTACTTGATTAATGATGTATGATTTATAATATAAAACAACTATTAAATTTTTTCAAAATAATTATATACACATACGATAAACTCAAATGTTAATCCAATCAATCATCCCTTTTATAGTGACCTGATTTCTATAAAAGACCTATTTATAAAATTTATATCCACATCCATGTAAAATATTCTTAGCCTACTCAACCAAACAACGACAAAAAACTCGCATATAGTGAAAACTCTTAAAACTTTCAATAATAATAAATATGGCTTTAAACATTTTTTTGTTAGAATAACAAAAGTCCATAAATGATATGGAAAATTAAATTGAAAACTAGTTATAATATAATTGTTTAAAACTATAATAGTATTAATAGCCAAATAACTTATGATAATGTCAGTATAATTTATTATGAATTAAACCAAATATTATAAAATGCTTGAATACTCTAAATAAAATACTTAATTTGTAACTATATTTATAATCACTACATTAAATTAACGAAATTTCACAATAATATTATTGATTAAATTTATATTACAATTTATATCAATAGCTCTATACTTCTATAAACAATAGGCCATCAATATAAACATCAAAAACAGATTTCTTTTAGTATGTCATGGTTTTTATTATTAGCTGATTTTGAATTTTACTAAAGCTAACTTTTGTTTTTGAAATGTCTATCTTTTTATTCTTACTTTCGATAGAGAATAAGAGACTCAATGGGTTTGTTCTCTTCTGAACCTCATTAGTTAAACAGATATTTATTGAAATTACGATTTACTAAAATAATAATAGATAATAGAATCTGTAGAAGTAATAAATATAGAACATGAAGATTGTTAATTCAGCGAAATCGGATAATTTAAACTAACATACAGAGGGATTAGACCTTCAATTGTTATTAAAGTTTTTACCTATTAATGTTATCTCGTTCATGATATTATACATTTATAATATAATATATTATATTAAGTTATAATATATTACTGTCGATTGTACTTTTAATCTTATTAATGTAATAGTCAAACCTCTTAAATTTATGAAGTTATTAAATTTACGAGAATATTTTTATTCGTATAAAAACACTTACATTACTAGAAAACTTTTATTGTTATTAAATTAAAAGCATAAATGCTTCTAAAGTTTCCTATAACTTCCACCTTCTCTTTTAGTTTATCATGTTTTTATTCTAGCATTTGAAAATTTTAGTTTACTTTATTCGAGTAAATACAGAATTCATTTCTTGTTTGTTAAGTGAGTGCTCGCTTCACTACAATTTTAATGTTTTTTGTTTGTTTAATTTAAATGTTTAATAATACATTTTATTTCTACATTATAATTATTAGATGAAACTTTAGAAATAAATTAATGATTACTTTGAGTAGCGATATATCCTGGAATTGATGCCTTACTTAACTGTCTTGTTTGACATCGAAATGCATCCTAAGATGAACACTATTCCTACTTTCATTCAATTACTATTATAAAATATCAATACTA
>JAQIYA010000768.1:0-16951 GCA_034699355.1 Microtritia minima
GACATTCAGGCCGTGATCGACGGGCCGGGTATGAGTCATGAATGAGTGGTGAATGAGTGGTGAATGAGTGGTGAATGTGTGGTGAATGTGTGTGTAATGACTATTGTGTTGACAGCCTGTACGCCATACTTCGGCGGCGCGTTTCGCGTCAAACTAGTTCTCGCCAAAGACTTCCCGCAATCGCCGCCAAAAGCGTATTTCCTCACAAAGATATTTCACCCAAACGTGTCTCGAAATGGCGAAATCTGTGTGAATACGTTGAAAAAGGACTGGAAATCAGACTTAGGACTTAAACATATATTATTGGTGAGTATTTTTTAAATTACTAATCGCTCGTAAAAGATGTGATAACGAAATACTATTATTTATTATTTGGCAGACAATAAAATGCCTGTTAATAGTTCCGAACGCCGAGTCGGCCCTCAACGAAGAGGCCGGAAAAATGCTTTTAGAACATTACGAAGACTACTGCAAACGAGCGAAAATGATGACCGAGATTCACGCCCAGCCCTCCAAACAGGCGAAGAAAGGCTTCGAGTGCGACACTAATGCTTGCTGTAGTAAATCCGATTCAGTTCGGCGTGAGATCGTATCGGATGGTGACTGTAGTGGTGACTGTAACGGTCCCACTATTAAAAAGCACGCCAACGACAAGAATATTACCAAAACTGTCACTGCTTTGTCGCATAAGAATACGAGTCTTAAAGACAAGAAAAGGACTTTAAAAAGACTTTGAATTAGAATTCGGCCATTAATTAATTTTAGCTTCACTTTTGTTTATAAATTCAATTTTATAACAAATTTAATGGGTTTTTATTCTCATTATTTCTGTATGAATTTTTAAATTGTAAGTAATTTAGAAACAATTATATACTTCACTGTAAAAATATCAAATTCGTTCATATAAATATTTATAATGTAAAGTATGTCGCAATTTACTTGTATTTGTAAATGTGCTCGAAATGCATTTTATTTGTCTCACTTTTCACATTTGGTCAATTTTTATCTAATCAGTACTGTAATTATTCATTTTGTAATAATGTGTTGCTATTTAATAAAGTAAAATCTTCACTTAATTGAACAATTTAGACAATGTTGTAATTAGCGTATTACTTCATTTTAAGTTGTATCCAACATAATGTCAATGATGTAGTAAATTGCACACACGAGACAACTTGTGTAACATTATGGGCATAAAATTGCAGATTCACTTCTCTGAGATTCGCTTATTATTGTATGAGACTTAAAGTGCCGCAAGAGTGTAATGGCATATACCAATGATATTAAAGAAATTTTAATAAAGATTTACTTAAGATTAACTTAAATAAGATTTAAAATAAGGAAAGTTATTTATATGCTAAATGATGTTAGTTTTTGTAATTTGTGTTTAAAATAAGTTATTTTAAAACAAGTTAGAAAAATACGATCACTGTAGCTCTGATTTTCAGATGTGATTTCAGATACATGCATGTGAAAAGTCGTTTTGTTTGAAAAGTTGAACTAAAAAGTTTATATCATGACTTTATAATTATAAAAATATTTTAATATCATTTAATATGCTTTAAAATCTAATAAAAGGTATTTTACTATACTATTAAAATAATTCATACAAATTAAAACAATGAGATGTTTTTTCTATTAAATGGTCAATTAATAGGTTAATACAAGGTTAAGTAATTCATGTATAGCTCTAAAATAATCAAAATAAAATTAAAACGAGTCCCTCTGACTCCTTCCCTCCCTTCTCATGCTAGAGCTGTCAATCTCTATCTACATCTGTATTAACGCTTTAATTTTTTTAACAATTTATTTTTCTCAACGGCAAAAATTTGTTACAAGAATACTTGTTAATCAGATCAAAATTATCCAAATAAACAAACTAAAATAATATAACTTACAAATTATTAGAGTACAATTCATTTAAGAACTTATCAATTCACTGAAAATAAGCTTTCGACTGATCTGGGTTTTGAAAATATTAATAAATTCAATTCAATTCAATTCAATGCTATCGAAAGTTACGCACATCACTAGAAATTTGATAGTGTTGTAGTAACAAAATAATTTTAATTAAATTGTTTTCCAAAAATTACTTTATTGCTATTTTAATACAACTTTTTATTGAAAATATATGAAATGAATTAAAGCTAAATCATAATAGCAATGATATAAAAGATTGTGACTAATTTTCTAACTAGTTTTTCAGTTTTTGTTTTATATTTCTTAACTATTTTAATGCGATAGCATTATCTAAACCAGTTTCAACTCGATTTATTTTGCTAACATTGAAAACTTATAAAACAATTTTATGAGTTTAACTTTGTTACTGAAGTATTTATTTATACTTCACTATTAACCGGGAGAATAAAACGGGCATATATTATATCCGATGAGCCAAACCTAATTACTAAAGCCAGGAAAGATATGTGTTTATTATATGTGTAAATATAAAATATATGTTATATTTACTTAAATGTACTAAAATATGTATTTATTTATCATGATTTGACATATCACAAAATTTAATATGTTGGCGTAAAATTTTTTTAAACAAATTATTCGTTACCTTATTAAATGTAATATTGTTTGATTTTTCCATAATCTTTCACAAAAATGAATTAAATTCAGGTTGATTTGAATTTTATATTTCTGCCAGTGTTTGCTGTATATGACTTTAAAGATCTTAATTGAAAAATTGTGATTTCGCGCTTCAATTTGCTGTGTAATTTTAAATTTTTGTTTGATTTTGACAAAAATTACATGAATATAATTTTTGTGTTCTAAGAATTTGATCAGTATTTATACAAAACAGCACTAAATTCTCTCAAATTCTTTTAACATTATTTATTTGCTTAGGAATTATAATTTAATTTAAGTATAATTTATAAGTTGAATTTGAATTCTAAAGATAAACTTTCTAACACTTTCTAATTTACTTTGATTTTCTAATAATGAAATTAATTGCATTTAACACAGCATTTTTGCGGTTTTATAATTAATTTAAAATATTTATTTGTTTTATATTTAAATATTTAATTAACATGAAAAATATTTTATTTGTATTGATATTTAAATTGGTGTTTGTATGCATTTATAAATGTTGCCAAAAGACTTGAAACAACTGCACACATATTTGTTGTTTATGTTTCTTCGATAAGATATGTATTATAACATTGTTATGTAAAATTCCGGTCTCTAATGATCTCTAATATAGAGCAGTGTTTGTTGACATCACTAATCATTTCATGAATCGATTGTATTAACTAAATGTTTGATTTTGGGAGTGAATACGATAAGTCGATCAAAACTGTTTCGATTACGGCATTTCGGTCACCAAAAGGCGACAAAAGCAGACAATAATAGTAAGTCAGCGGTAGATATGAAGCAGGAGTTGAGCGCTTTCGAGCTCAAAGACGAGGGAAACAAATGCTATAATTTGCACAAATATGAAGACGCCATCAACTGCTACACCAGAGCTATTGTAAGCATTACGCCGTTAATGAGATGACACTCAATGAGTGACACTATTGAATGTGAGGACAGGTCCGCAACCCATCGGTCGCCACATTCTTCACGAATCGAGCGCTGTGTTACCTCAAACTACAACAGTGGGAGCACTCGTGTCAGGACTGTCGGCGAGCGCTCGAAATGGAGCCCAATCTCATTAAAGGACACTTCTTTCTCGGACAGGCTTTGCTCGAATTGGATCACTTCGACGACGCTATTAAGCACTTACAGAGAGGTATCGCATAATTGTGTTTAGTAATTATCTTTTATTGCAATATAAATCATTTAAATTTTTCAAATAATTACCATTAGATATTCTTTGAATGACTATTATAAATGACTTTTATATATGAATTTCGTTATCTTTGATTATAAACCAAAGCATGGATAAAACCTAAATGTAATGTTCAAATCACTTGAAATCATATTAAGAAACAGAAAATGCGAAATTTAACTAATATTATAATTTTATTTTTATCCGTATAATTACTATTTAAATATATCATTAATTAATATAAGTATTTATTAATTTATAACCATTTTTCAAATCCGAGATAAAACTAATTTATTATTATAACATCTGTCACTTTTTCTCTGTATGTGATTTATTTGAATATATATATTCATATTTGAATTGTAATATTCTTATATTACAATTCAAATATAAAAATTAAAACAAATTAAATTAAACTCATTATAAAATGATTAAAGCTATATTTAACAATTAATAAGTGATGACTGCTTTTTATAAACAGTTATTATTATGAAGAAATTTGTCTCAAAGCAAAAGTTTTCATATAATTAATTGACTTTAATTCAAAACTATTTTTAATAAACAAAGAAAAAAAATATTTTTAATTAGATGTAAATAGAATAAGTGTGGTTTAAATATATTTGAATGAAATACAGAAAGAATATTATGATATTGAATATTTACAAAACTATTTTTATTGATTCCCAATTAATTTATCCCAAATATATAAAACAGCACACGATCTCGCGAAAGAACAAAAGCTTAATTTTGGTGATGAAATCGCTTATCAGTTGAGACTCGCACGCAAAAAGCGTTTCAATGTGTTGGAAGAAAAACGCATTAAAGAAGAATTGCAATTACAGACATATCTAAATTCGTTAATTGATTTGGATAAAGAGAAACAGTTGAGTAAAGTGAAGGAAGATATTGACAATAATGCTATTACAGACGAGCGGACTATTAAAGAACTGAATCGTTTGATTATTACCACTTGTGACAAACGAATGGCTGAGTTGAACTCTATGTTTGCAGAGCTCGATGAGAGAAGAAAGGTTTGCATCAAATCAAATAAATATAAATAATTACATAAGCTTTCATAATAGAAACGAGATGTTCCCGATTTCTTATGTGGTAAAATCAGTTTCGAGATAATGCACGATCCAGTTATAACTCCGAGCGGAATCACTTACGACCGTAAGGACATAGAAGAGCACTTGCAAAGAGTGGGTCACTTCGATCCCGTCACCAGAACTCCACTCACTTCCGATCAATTAATTCCAAATTTGTCGATGAAAGAAGTAATCGACACTTTTCTTGTGGAAAACGAATGGGCGAATGATTATTGAAATTGATATTTCGTACTTAACATAACGATACGATTCGTGCCTTTAAAAGCTATGTTCAGATCTGTACACATCTTAAAAAACATGTATATATAATATACGAGTAAAGTTATATTAATTTAATAAATTTTGTTTATTTCGCGATAAAAATATTGTCGATCATTAATTAAGTGATACATAAAGGTTTAATGCTAAATCATGATTCGAAAAAATAACTTTTACACATCGAAATAATGCTTCCTGAATGATGAATCTTCTCAAACTTCAGATGAAATGACAACTTATATCTATTATCGAATATATATAAAATTAATAAAATTTACAGTTGTTTGTTCTTTAGTTGTTATACAAAACTAGTAGTAATTGTGGTAATTAAGCAAATCTTTCTTGAAATAAAGTTAATAACTAGATTAGGATTTATTGTACGTATCAATAGTATAACAATACTGCATCTTATAATTATGTATCTTTAGTTTTAGCGATAAACATAAACAATAGCTATGAAGATTGCAAAATAGTTGATTAATTTTTTAGAAATTTAATGCAAAGCTGACCCTAAATTTATCATTTATCAATTTTAAGACATCGAGTTGACTGAAAATTTTTTTTGAATACAATATTTCCAAATTAACACAAGTATTGAAAGTGTAAGTATTGAAAAGACAACACAAGTCGATGTGTTCCTATTTTTCCATTTGAAATAACTAATTTTTACCATTATCAGCATAATTTCATTCCTGATAATATGGAAATAGGGTTATATAGTATAACATTTCTTAAAAAATTAATAAGTTTTATTAAACTAAATGTTAATAGAAGTGAAATTCAATAATTATTGTGTAGTTTGTACTGTTGTTTACAACAATAAATACTAGCATAAGAAGCATTTTAAAGCGATAAATCCTAATTTTATATGGAATATAATTTTCCTTTTATATTTAAAAAATCTATATTTAATAACAAACCTTATTAGTGTAAGCATCGAGTTCAGCGTCCAGTTCCTCAGCAGTCGGTATTTTCCTAGAAATAATAAAATATTTTAGAAGTTTCAGTACAAATTATAATTATTCAGTACAGCTATTTTCATTTGTAATTAACTCATAACGGGTAAAACTAATTACTTATATATATATATTGTAAAAATATTTTATCTATATTTATCTTTATAAATGGCTAATAGTAATGGGAAATCAAAGTGATGGCTAATTCTGGTTCGAATTTTTTAAGGTAATAAATTCAGTCCTTTTCAAACCGTAACACACTTTGTGGCAAATGATAAATACAAAGTTATAAATAGCGGGGTTTGCGGTTAAAGCTGATTACAATAATAAGTTTAAACTTAGGTTAAATGTTTGTAAAGTTCAAAACAATATTTAAATGTAACTTTTAAGTAAATTTTTATTCCTAATAAACCGGATTTTTGAACTTTATTTAACCGAAAAAACCGAATTTCGAGGAAATTTCGCCTAAAAACCGGATTTTATTAGTTTATTAGTTATTAACCGAAAACCCCTCTCTTTGGTTATGTACATTTAGCTGCGCTCCGTTTGTAACTCAATAAAAAAGTAAAACCTTCTCTTATTAAAGCTCAAGTTTTTGGTGTAATGGTGAACAGTTAGAAGAGAACAGTTATGATTTAAGATGCTCTACCTTTGAGTGGCACCACCTCTAGACCGACCTCGAGGCCCACCTCTACGTCTGGGAGCTCTATTGGCAGCCCCGCCACCACCGCCTCCTCTATTTGACACTCTAGTGAAAGTTTTTGCGGCAGGAATTCCTATTCTCGAGCCGATGGAGGACTCGCTGCTGACCAATTGTATTTTCATAGGGCGTCCTATACAGAGAATTAAGACTCGCATTCCTTTCATATGTTAGTGGACCTCATTTGGAGTCCGTTTTACGTGGAATTCTCTCGTCAGTCCACAAAATGTGCATAAACTGTAACATGAATGTCAAGCATTACCATCGAGAGGTACTCCATTGTACTGTTTCATGGCCTTCAAGGCGTCGACTTTACGCTCGAAGATCACGTCAGCCGTTCCAAGCGATCGACCCGACCGGTCGTAATGGACGGCCGCCTTTCGCAGCGCACCGAACTCGGCAAACAACTCCTGAATGTCAGCATCTTTTTCCAAATAAACCAATATTAATAATTTCAATTACTCTAATTATGATTAAACGCAAATGTAATCATAAATACCCGACACTCCAAAGTCAAGGTTCGAAACCATAAGATGGGAAGCGTTGGGTTCGCCGCCAACGCCTGCTCTGTTGCGCGTTCGCACTCCGCCCTCGAAGAGGTCGTGTTGCCATTTGTCGGGCATCGAGAAGGGCTACAGAGACAAGCATTGCTCACCGATTAACAAATTCAATCAAATGCATGTCATTCAGTAAAGACAATGCACTTTTCTATCACGTAAACCAATAATTTGCTGCTTAATTGCGTGCGAGTGACTGATTGGCGTTAGTTTGCAGACACCACGTGTGGACCCAAAAGCGTTTGGCGTTTGAGTGTCACACCGGAGGCCAACAAATCGATGGCCAATTCACTACTCGACGCAATTAAGTGTAGACACCCTTATAGTTACCCTCGAGTACGGCGCGGCTCTGTTCCTATTCATTTGCCGATTGGGGCCACTCCTCATCGGTCCGCCACCGCCCGCCGCAGCGCCGCCGCCGACCGCCGCACCGCCACCTCTGGCCAGTCCTCGTCCGGCGTTTCTTCTGTTCACTCCTTGTCCGCGCTTTCGCGGACCACTAATTCGGTCGCGTTTAATGATCTCGTCGAGAGACATATCGATCTTTTCGGCCATTACTGTAGTGCGGGTTTGATTTCACTTTTAAAAATGCGATTAATTAGAAAAACTGATTTAAAATATGATAAATTGAGTGAAAGGCGAAGCAAAGAGAATGGCGTTCAGAGCAGAGCTTTGACGCGATCGCAAATGGCAATCGTGTGTAGAGCTGTTCACTGTTCACTGTTCACTGTGCTCAGTGTTGAGAGTGTTCACTCGTTTGCGATCGCTTTTATTTTATTTTTTCTATAAAATTTTTAAAAATATTAATCGACGATCTCTGTAACAATACTTAACTAATTGATTGCTGCATAAATACATTTATTAACTTTAACGTCACTAATTGTCTAATTTATAGGACATCACAGAATTCGAACGTATTCTCGACTCGAGACAAGGGTTGGGAAAGGGTTTACTCTGCGTTTAAATTGTTGTGTTAACAATAGAAAGTAATGATCGCTAATCAGATCAACACTGCAAAGCTTATCGACACAATCTTACATGAACTGACTGTTATGTTGCGTTAGGTTTATAACTGATTCGAGTTTGCATTTGTAGAAACTCAGGGGTTGGGCAGCAATAAAGCATTTTATGGAAGATAAAGGATTGCTGAGTATTATTTATTTTTATTTTAATATAATCGCTATAAATTCTTTAACAGCCATTAGAATTAATTATAGCTATATATTAATATAATGTTAACATTTAAATAAAGTTTAAGACAATGATCAAAATACACAAAAATATTTTTATAATCGTGAGAATGATCTTCTTTTGTGTGGAACTGTGTTCGAGTCGAGTTCTGTTTGTTTTGTTATAAAAAATAAAATTATATAATTTAGTTTTGCATACATGTGTGTAATATGCAAGTAATATCACTTGCAGTTCATCTCAATTTGCTTATTGTGTCACACAATAAGCAATTTATTACCAGAAATTACGCGTAAAATAAATTACTTATTTGTGACGTTTATTAGACATTTATTATTTTTAATAATCGACTAATCATTGATTATTTATCATTAATCTGTTAATTATTTAACAAATATATGACATGTTCTCTCATTACTGGTAAGCCTTTTGTTTAGTCTGTGTTATGACTGCAATAATGATTTTGTTGACACTTAAGTAAGACTTTAGTGGATTAGAGGCGAACTCATCGGACCTTCTATTGAATAAAATAGAAGCGATAGTGATATGAAAATAGCGAGAAATGGACGAATCGGTGAACCAATTGCTCGCTCAAAGTCAGAGCGAAACGCATGCGACGCCTCAAGAGATCACTTTCAACTGGACTGATGTGACGCAACAGTTTCTAAGCGCTACTAATGGTGGGACACAATGAGCGAAATTGTATTGATATGACTATTGATGAAACTGTTAATCGTTTTAGAATTAAAATGCGGTGAATTACTTCACGACGAGTTGTTCGGTCTCTTCGAGGCGATGTCGGCCATAGAGATGATGGACCCGAAAATGGACGCCGGAATGCTCTGCAATAAGACCGACAAAAAGGTTCTCAACTTTGAACAGTCACTCAAAGCCGGACGACTAAAGGTCGACAACTTTAGTTACGCCGAACAGATAGCTATCATTGACGACACGTTCGGCTGTTTGGTTACATGGCTTGAGGGCCACTCTTTGGCGCAAACGGTTTTCATAAATCTCTATCTCCACAATCCAAATATGATCGCTCATAAAACCATTAAAGTATTTTCCATCGTTATGTTGAAATTAATTGACGTGATTCGCGAATTTGTTTCGAAAGCCAATGTGTTCGAAGAGGAAGACTTTCAGCCAATTGTTTACGGCTATCAGTTAGCATCAGATATCAGTGACTCAAAGGCATGCGCCTCTTTGAGGGAAGTTGAAGATGAACTTCAGAAAAAAGTTAAAAGTATGCAGCGATCTGTTGGCAAAGCAAACGAATGTCTCACTCAACCCGATTGTGATTTACATCAATTAGCGAATGCACTCTTAATTAGGCTTAAATTTTGTAGATTTTTCTTTCAATCGTTACTGATTTTTAAACGTGAAGTATTTAGTAAGAAAAATTCTGCAAATGGAAATGTAAGTGAAGACATAGAGAGATATTTAAATCAGTGCAACGATTTGGTGGAAGTGTGGAGCGAAACCATTTCATTCGGTATCGAAGCGGACGCGTCAAACGCCACTTCACACAGGGCTGACTATCCGGCTATTATGGGTTTCGAACCGTTAGTTAACCAGCGTTTACTTCCGCCAACATTTCCACGATATACTAAAATGAAAACTAGAACTGAAGCAGTGGATTATTTAAAGTGTTTGATAAGTCGTTTGAAGCGTGTTTGTAAAATATATCAATTCGTTTGTTATCACTCGTCGCTCGAATTTTTTAACGATTTCAGTAAAAACGTTCCGCACTCTTGTGTGCTGTCGCGCTCTATTCTTCAAGTTCTATATCTGCCACAACCAGGTCTCGTGTTTGGCATGACTGCTATGACAGAAGTAGTTCGCGAAGCATGTAAATTGTTTATAAAACCTCCATCACTTTGCATTAAAAGCTCACTTATTAGCAGTAATACTCAGGCAAAGGATTTTCTCGAATGTTTTTTTAATCGATGCGTTAGACCGATGGCAACTCTCACACAAATTTGTGGCCATAATAGAGCGCGACAAAGAGAAAAATTGGCTCAAATTCTCGAAGAATTAGCTGCTCTTCAAGAAGAAGCTGAAAAAGTGGACAGTTATTTAAATAATTTGATTCAAAAGTCTGATCATCAATGCAGTCATATTGGCTATTATAGTACTTGGGTTATGTATCATATTCTTCAAGTTATGATACAGTATTTACTCTCTGGATTCGAATTAGAATTATATGCTCCTCACGAATATCCATATATTTTTTGGTATTTATATGAGTTTTTATATGGTTGGATGGTTTCCACGTTAAATCGAGCGAGTAATTTAATTTTAGAACAAGAATCGTTTGCAGGTATTAAATGCATTTTTAATTCACGCTAATCACAGACTAATGATAGATAATTATTTTAAAAACTACAGAACAAATACAACAGAAAGGAAGGACAAACAAGAAAATCAAGCCTAAAAAGCGAAAACAAAGGCCTCACTCGCAGGAAATACTTCTCTATCAATCGCTTCAACATCTAACGAGTGGTCTTTACAAAGCGATTTGCGCCTTTAAAATGGATGGAAAACTGAAGCTTCCCTGGTCTGGACTTAATACAGAACAAATTCGTTACGAACATCGATTTATGCCGTTTAGAAACATATTAGCGCCGCCTCCGGTTTCTTACTTGCAATACAAGGATATGGCTATCAATAGATTCAGTCAGCAAACATCTACAGATCTTTACATAATGGCGTGTAAATGTTTCCATCAGGCAAAGACTTTACTCGAAGCTATTACGGAAACTAATGATGAAGTAATTATTATTTGAAAGTTCTATGTTTTGAATCAACTTTTTACTCCTGCCTTGCATTACTTGTTGCTTAAATTTTAATTTTAGTTTTACTTTATTTATAATTAACAAATTACTTAAGTAATTAAGCAAAAACTTAGTACATTTTTATTATATTGCTTGCATTTGCCATTTTATTACTATCATTTGATTATTTATCATTTAACATTCAGATAACAGCGTACTTGAAAATCGCCAAAACTAACTTTATTGTGATAAAATTATTATCGAGTGGACATGAAAGAGATTTAAAGGTAAATAACTAAATGTTTGAATTTTATCTAATTTATTACAAAATAAATTTAATGTTCTTTACAGATATATCCAGAATATGACTTTTCATCGCATAAAAATTTTCCAATAATTAGAATTTACAAAAAATAAGAAATGAATGATCTTATAACAACGTGTACAATTAATATAAATAATAATAGTGTTTAGCTTTTTACTGCTATTAAAATGCGATTGCGATGCCATAAACGAATCACCAGAAGAGTATTGAGACCGCCATCGCAACGCAACAAATGGCCACATAAGGGCTCTTACGCTCACCGATTCGCGCACATTTCCAAAATGTACCCAAAAAGCTGTCAAACAAATTCAAGTATGTTTTAGTGAAATACAGATCATAGACACCAGAATAGAAGACAGACGCCAATCAATTAAGTACGCCATCACTGTTGACACCTATTGTCAACTAATCCGAGCTCACAAAACACTTCTGGCCGACTCTCAAATTTATAGCTAATTTTAAATAATTTTGTATATCTTTGCAAATAATTTACCGCAATTAAAAATTACGCGATGTTAATAAATTTTGCTTTCGTTATAATTGTATTGAGATTTAATTGAATCAATAATTAAGAAATTTTTAATTAGCCATAGAGTTAAGAGTTAGCCCAAAACTCGTTGCGAGCGATTAACATAATAGGTGTGAATAGTTTAAACGAGGCATCGCTAATGAGATATCGAGACGTTGAGTGACAACTGATTGGTGTCTGTGGTCACACAAGCACTTATACCCCGTTTTTCTTCGGTCCAATAAAGCCGTAAACGATCGAATGTAAGTACACGTGCAGATCAAGAGAAGTAAAACTGTGAGAAGACTTTGAAAATTGAAGAGAGCTGACTATGAAGAGAGACAAGTGATTGCAATGCATGGTTAACATGAATGGCTAATGTGTTGATAACGCGTTCAGCATTTCATACCATTTTGATGTTCTTTTCGCTCAAATATTAAATAGAAATTAATGGCATTCAATTGATTTGATTGACTCCACTCTCAACTATAGCAACCATTGTTGAGCTTTGTTGCGCACAACAGATGGCGTTATTAGTGATTGCTATATCACTCAAAGTCACTCATATCTCAAAGTCAAAGAGCGTTGTCATCGAAATGTTGATCTTCTGTCCGAACTGCGGGACTCGTCTGGCGTTAGAAGAGAGAGGTAACTGTTATCGCTTCAGTTGCCTCACCTGTCCGTACATCCAGAGAGTGGTGCGCAGTGTTGTGTCGCGAAAGTACCCCAAACTGAAAGAAGTGGACGAAGTGTTGAGTGATTCAGCGGTTTGGCTGAACGTGGACTCCACTGACGAGAAGTGTCCCAAATGTGATCACAGCAGGGCTTACTTTATGCAACTCCAGACCAGATCTGCCGACGAGCCGATGACCACCTTTTACAGGTGTTGTGCGTGCGCTCATCGATGGAAAGAGTGATCAATTAATGAGACACACACTTATTTCTTATTTGGCGCTTTCCATATATGATTATATAAATGAATTACACGCACATTACATCAGCAAATATTTTGCATTTCTTTAGCGATAAAACTATATTATTAATTAAATAATCGACAATTTATTTATTCAATTAGTTGGTCGTATTGTTTTACTTATAATATACGAGTGTTTCAGTCGTTTTCCATTTTTTTTAATTTGTTCTAAATTCTAGTTAAATATGAGTTGGAAACACATCAAAACAAGTCATTAAAGCAATTTTTATGAATGCCATAATTATCTGTTAAATGTTTTTATTAATTTCATATTTTGAGTCTTTGATAAAAACTTTACAAACTTTTAAAACTTTTCTGTAAAATTAAATTGTATTTAACTAAAATTTGTTAACTTTATTGTACAAAAGTTAAATTTAATAAACGTTAATAATTTAAATGTAAAAATTAGACTAAAACGTTAACTGAATTTGGAAGTTAAGAAATAGCATTATTTCTCCTATCTTTCATCTCAGCATTGGTTGAGATGAAACAAATTTTGTTTAATATAAATCTACTTTAAATAATAATCGTGTGTTTTACTGATTAATATTTGAAAATATATTATAACTCTTTTTAGCTGACTTTGTTTTTGATAAAAGCTAGCATTCATTATGGATTTGAGATGTCTAAAGGAAAGAGACCACAAGTGGGCCAAATTTAATGCTAGTTACATAGAGTTTTAACTTGTCGAGAGATATAAGTTGCACATTAGTGACTATATTAGGCTTTTAGCTTAGTTTAGTTAAATGTAAAGTATTATTAGAAAATTTCATTTTAAGTATTGTTGAGATTAATTTACAACAATGTAAGTTATAGGAGATGTAGAGTTAACTTTTTAAAGTTTATGTATTTTATAGTTTTTTAATTTAATAAGTGACACCTTTTTAAATTACGAGTCGAGTTCCTAACATGACATAAATATGACATAAGTATATCATATATTTTAGAATCAAGATATTTGAGAATACTTTGCAATTTTACTGCAAGACTGCAGTTACTGGAAAGAGATTGAAACTAATAAGTAGTTAATAATTGAAATTCATAGCATAGTTGGAAGTATAAGTTACTATATTTGAAGATTGGAAAAATAAAATAAAGAGGATATAGAATTGACATCATTGACATCACACCTGCACAAAGTACTCATTCGGCTTATTCAGGATGCGTTCAACGCGTTGTGTCTCTGTCTGCTCTACACTCTACTGAACATACCTGTAAATATACCTATATATACCTGAACATAGCTCTCTCACACTCCCGGAATGCAAATGTGAATCAAATGCTAGCCTCAAATGACGGCAGCGCTAACTGTCCGCTAAATGTATTCGTCATCCTATAAGTAAAGCGTGAAACTCTAATACTTGTTTCATTAAAATCTATATTCCATAACAAATGATTATTTGTTGTGTCAAACGAAAGCGAAAGTATGAAAGTATTATTATGTGTAACAGGATTTAGCATTTGATAGGCTATTCAGCATAAGATATGGCATTAGACAAGCGCTTCAAACTTTTCGTTTTAAATAACATGACAAAAATATAAATCATGAAAACTTATTTGTTTGAGCCTAACGTACAGATCTATGCATAGTTATTCGACAACCGCTTTCTATATAGTCTATTCAATATTGACGTATAATAGAGTAGCAATATTTAATCAATCAGCAGGTGTACCATCAATAGTGTTGTCCTCAACAAAAGTTTTACCATTCATTAATAATTAATTGAGTTGAGCGCAGCTTTCAAGCTATTAGTTTGCATTTAGAGTGCACTGACTATGAGTTGGCTATGAGTTGCCGACTGTGTTCAGTGGTGTTGAATAGACTTGAAAAGTGTTGAGAAGTGTTGAATAGTGTTGAACTGTATTAAACAGTGCTGATCACCCAATTGTTCACAACTAGAAAAGTGTTCACAAGTGTTCACACTTTCACTTATTAGCCATGAATTGATTTGCAAAGCCAGCCAAAGCTAACGATGGATGAGAACATCTCCAAAGATGACGATTCATGCGAACCACAACTGGAGTACACGTTTCTCACGCCAGTCTCGGCGTGTCTGTCGTCGTGCGTGTCGTCGTGTGTGTCGGCGTTGGCTGAGGAGGAGATGTTGGAAGAGCAGCACAACAATTACCACCACAAGCATCACTTCTGCGAAAGCGATCGCATTTCTTGCTTGTATGAGCGGTCAGACGAGCAGAACATGAAGAGCTCGTCCAACCTGTCGACCGCCCTGTCGGCCAACTTGTCGGCGAACCTGTCGCCCGACTCGCAAGAGCAGCAACAGTGCAATAAAGCCGATCCGTTCAGTCCTGAGTGCAAAATACCGCTTCCAGGCCTGTACGGCAGTTCTCCCTTCTTCGACAGCACTACATTCATAAGAAGGCGTAATGAGCGAGAAAGAGCTCGCGTGCGTAACGTCAACGACGGCTTTGAACGCCTGCGACAGCATTTGCCACTCTCTCCAAATCAAAAAGACAAAAGACTCTCAAAAGTGGAAACGCTTCGCTATGCCATCACTTACATTCATCACTTGCAATCTTTGTTAAGTCATTCCTCCAAATCAACCAACAAGTAATATAACATTCAATTGTTGAATAATAACTTTTCATAATAACATTCAATCGATGAGTATTCTAGTCTCGATTTATTATGAGCTAATCATCAATCAATCAGTTGTTTGCACTTTGGTTAGTATTAAATTGAATTGTTTTAAACTATCGAAATGTTAACATTTTAAGTCAGGTTATATAAGTTTTGTCACTATAGGTTCTTCTAAACTGATCAAAAAGTTTTTAAATTTATAAATATCTAAATATATCTTAAAATTATTATTCCTATCAAAATAAATTAAACATAAACTCTTTACTATTTGTGAATAAAATTTAAAATGTATTTCTAAATTTATATTAATATTTATTATTATTCAAAAATTATTAAATTAAATTCTAATAATTTTTTCTTTTATCTTATAATTTAAACTATATTTTTAATTTACAGTATACGAACTTTACCACCAAAAACGTAGACATAAGATTCATTAAGATTGTTACTCAATTTAGAATATGATTGAGTATATATGTTACTCAAATTTATTAAATTATGTGAACAATAATAATAGATAATAAAAATAAGTTTTTAAAAACAATTTGACGTTTTTTTTAATATCAAGGATAATATAGATTTAGCACTTATTATTGTAGTTGTGATTTACATTAATAAATTTAAATTAAAGAAATATTGGTTCATTAATGCACTCTATTTAAGTATGTATTTATACTTATTTTTGAAATTTTAAAATTGTTGCTACAATTCAAGCCTTAGACGAGATGAATCTTTAGCTGCGATTTTAGTATTTTCGAGACACAGCCTGAAATCACTTCCTTTTGTTTCAAATCTTACAATTGTTATTTGAAATTTTCTATTCTTTATATTTCTATTCAGTATATTTTCTATTCTTTGAAAAATTAATGAAAAATTGTAAATAAACAATAAATATACAAATTATTACTAAAGAGTGATTGATTTTGGTGCTGCCAGTCGATATAGGGATACACATATTGAGTATTTTAAATTTTGAAATGCCCAACATTTGCACTCAAACAACTTTCACATCTATTTAGTAAATCTCTAAACACACGAAATAAAGTTTCTTTATTTTCTTCATTATTAATTTTGTCGATTTCGGTTTTAATGTTTGCTTCTAAGTCTTGTATATTTTGTGGATTATTAGCATACACTTTAGATTTTAGATATCCCCAAAGCCAAAAATCGCATGGTGTCAGATCGCAACTTCTTGGCGGCCATTCCATAATAGTTGGCAT
>JAQIYA010000769.1:0-16945 GCA_034699355.1 Microtritia minima
ACTTAATCCCAAATATCAGTATTCGTTAAGAATTGTTCGACTGTATGACAGAAAGTTTTTGAAAAAAGATTTCTTAAAGCATACCATTCAAAATCTCCCCAACAATGTTGATGTAGATGTTTCTCAGTAATTTGATTTCTTGAATTGATTAATAATGCATTCAATAAATGCATTTTCTATATCTATATCTAATTTTAAAAAGATAGAGTGAGACCCACTGTCTGTCTGTCGGCCAGTGTCTCAGTATGTCTAACAATGTTTTTAATTGTTGAATAAACTTTTAAAATTACTGTTCTTATATTTAAATATAATAAAAAGATTAAAATTTACTTTTAATTGTTTGAATATTAGAGCGAAACAATAAAGAGTGTAAAGAAAGTGTGTTTTCTTTACGAAAAATGCTTTCATTTGTTGAATTATAAAATAATTTTATTGAAAATCAATCATACTTTATATTATTATTATTCGCTGTAAAATTAAATCATAAAGAAATAAATTTTTTGTTAAATAAGCAAATATCTATCTTTATTTTTTGATAAAAATAATAATATTGCGAGATTGAGTTTACTTATAAATTCAATATAATACTCACTCTTCTCTATCATTTGCTATTTGGGATACCGTCCGAGCCTTAATAAAGCCTTTAGTGGTCGAACACCGCCCCACAACACGAAACACGCGCACTGCCGTACTTCAACGATCGGGCATACGAGCCTCGGCTGGTGTCGGGCGAGCAGTCAGCGGCCGAAACGGGCGCCACCAGTAAAGTCGAAATAAATTAAACAATAATTTTGATTTTTAAATAAAGAAATAAATTACGCCACAATTTTCTAACCCAAAGATTAAATTATATCAGACTATGGGCTGGAAATGTACTCAATATTGACACACTCTGAGACCAAACATTTTTATTTTAAAAAAATACCGAAAAAAATAGTGTCTGTAAGACAAATTAAATTACTGTCACGCGAAGTACATGTAAAATGCATTATTACACAGGTATTTCAAGGTAGAGGTGCACTATGTTTACAATGTTATTCAGAAACTTTACTTTATTATAGTATCTATAGAAGCGTTTAATGCTAGTTATTTTTCACAGTTCGCCATCAATTATTAACAAACAAAAGCGTGTCTTTAATTTTATTGTAATTTTATTATTTTATAATAAATAATGAATAATCTTAATTTGAATGACACTCAAACAATAAAATACAGTCGAGACTCGTTCGAGCGATTCGGCGATGACTTATGCTAAGAACTATTGAGTGGTCTCTCGTTAGAGCAGTGTTTTAGCTGTGAATGTGTGAACAGTCAGTGGACACGAATAATATTTAATCAACAAAAACAGCTGAATATACGCTCGTCGAGTGAGAAACAGTCAACCGATAAGTTTGATATATTTTCGGCCAACAAATTCAATCAATTTGAATGCGCGCTTAAAAAGTTTTCATTCGTAACCGATATCACGATTGACAGCTTAAGCTTGGATTCAATTATGGATATAATTAGCAGTCATTATCGCCACTTAAGGCGTATTGAGTTTCTCGAGCCAATCGACTATAACCGAAAATCGGTGGCAAATGTTTGGCCAAAATTGTGGGCCGGGTTTAGAAAAACTGACTATTAGTGGAGACACAAAACGCGTTATACCCATAAAATTACTGCTTCGGTCGACTCCGAATTTGGTCGAATTCGAAATCGACAGACTCAGAGATCTCGTTTCGGACAACAAGTGTCCGCCAATTTTGCCAGAATTAGTGTCGATAGCGGCCGGTATTGCCGACGAGCGTGATCTGCAATTGTTTGCCGATCAGTACTCGAAACAAATTGAGAGAATTAAGTTAAAAATCGATGCGAATGTCGAATTCACTGGTAGTCAAGTAACTGTAATTTTTGCGGCGTTGAGTCGATTCGAGAAACTCGAAGAACTTAGCCTCGATTTTAATGGCAAAACAATTTTTGATGACATAGCAATTAACCGCGGATTATCTTTGATTGGCGATCGTTGTAAAAGCTTACGATCTCTATGTTTGACCGGTTTGGATAATCTCGAAATTTATTGGCCAGCGTTTGATTGCAATCTGTATGCGTTGAAGCGGTTTGAGTATAGATATCGAAGAATTGGCAGTTGTTTCAGAACAGACTTAAACAGTTTATCTTTCTGTCCGAATTTGGTCCGTTTAGACTTAGAAATGTTTCGTCTAATTGACCAAAATTTTGAAAACATACACCTCTATGTGCCGAACATCGAAATGATATCGATTCGCTGCGACGACAATCTAACCGATAAAACGCTACAACATTTGGCTAAACTAAAAAAATTAATTACTCTTAAACTGGAGTCTTATTATTTAGATATAACTGATTTCGGTTTAATAGAGTATATTAAAAACAACGCTATTGTTAGACGAGTCCACTTGTCTCGGTTGCCAATCGTTACCAAACCGGCAATCTATGCGTTTATAAATCGCGCTAAACTTAATTCGAAATATAAGTATTCTCTAAGAATTGTTAGATTATATCGTAATCAGTCTTTAAATAGCAATAGCTTAGAGAATATAATTCAAAATTTGCCAAACAATGTCGACATCGATATTAATTTATAGTACTTGTAGTTTTAAAGCTTTATAAATTTTCTTAAAAAGTATGATATATTATAAATAATTTTATTATAATTTTAATAAATCAACCTTTAAAATGAAAAACTTAAGTTACAAAAATTCCTTAAGCTTTAAAGATTACTCTCATTAAAATTCAAAGACATAATTAGATTTCAATAGATTGGCGCCGTTATATCGCGGCGAAAACATCTGCCACGTGACACATCCACCCAACAGAGCTTCCATACTATTCGCAAATATTTCAAAATCTTTACATTTATATTTATTTATTAATTCACGCTTTAATGACCGAAATTTCCGCTCAGTTTCAAACCCGAAATCTAATATCTTATCCACCGATTCCCGAATAGTTAAGCCCTGATATTGATTCAAATACAGAACAGTGTTGTAAAGCGCGGCTCTCTTCGAGCCCTTAAACTCTTCAATTTCTTTCTTAAATGAAAAGTAATCGTTAAACAGCGCGACGTGCAGTACAGCCAAACCCAACAACTCCTTCACATCTGCGTTATCGGTAAAACTGGTCGAATCGATGTCCATCGCGTAATCAATAAGAAATAGGTTCGGTTCAACGCCCGCCGCTTTCGTCCGTATTCGCAGCAAATCCTCAACAGAGCTCATTGTGAGACAGTCTTTCTCTTCCACTTCTTGTACGCAACCATTGATATACCGTTTCACGCAATCAGCAAATCGTGTCATCTGTTTGTTCGTGTAGTGCTGACCAACTTCTTCAAAGATTTCGTGAAGTAATTGCTCGCACGGTATGACGGGATTCACTATGCCATCGATCACATCGATTAAGCGTTGCAAAGCCGGTATCGTTTCGTCGATTCCGATAAAATGATCGACACTTAACTCGAAACAGATGAGCGCAGTGATGGTAGCGATGCGTTCGGCGTGAGCGCAGTCCGGATAGAAGAAGCAGTTCATCTGATTGGTCTGACATACGATCGCATTGCGAACAAGTGGTGGACTGTGTCCCAAATGCTTGAACGACATCTCGTACGCAGAGTCCATAATTTTCGGGTACAGTTTGTTGCAGCGGTTGGTGAGCAACGTCTTCACTATCGGTAGCGGACATTTCATTATTTCCTCAAAATTCGATACAATTGTTGACATTTTAGAAATTTGATAAATAATTATTATTTCAAAAGTCAAACTTATTTATATAAGTTTTACTTTTATAACTTTATAACTTTTTATAATTTTTTATTACTTTTTATAACTTTATAACTTTATAATTAACAATTGTTGACATTTTAGAAATTCTGTTTAATAGTTATGTATTTCAAAAGTCAAACTTATTTATATAAGTTTTACTTTTATAACTTTATAACTTTTTATAACTTTTTATTACTTTTTATAACTTTATAACTTTATAATTAACAATTGTTGACATTTAAGAAATTTTGTTTAATAGTTATGTTATTCAAAAGTCAAACTTATAAGAAGTTATTAAACTTATAAAAGTAACAGCACTTCCACTCTTTTATAGCAATCTGGTACGAAAGCAGGAAAATGTTAAATATAATTAAATATGTTCATTGAATGTCAATTTAAATTAAAATAAATTGTATTACATGTGTATTAAATAAAAGTAATTTTATTCCTATGTTAGGCTGAATATGTTAATTATTTATGTATCAATATTTTCATACATCATGTCTGTCTGTCCGTCATTGTCTGTCTGTTCTCCACTTTTTCGTCGATAAAAATAAAATGTCAATTATATATAAAGATATCTGAATATAGAAATTTTTAAATATATTGTTATATACTTTTTAGCTGTATTTAACTCAGTCTAACAATAGATAATTAAATACATAATAGATTTAATAGATTTGGTTTAATAAAAACAGTTCATAATAAGCATTGTTCATTAAAATCATCATAAGTTATATTGTTATGTGCGATATTAGCGCTCTCTATTTAAGTTTACATAATTTCTGTTTTACTGTATATTTTAGAAAAGTATTATTAATTGTTACTCATATTTTGTTAGTTGACTCTCAGCTCTGCTGATGAGTAGTCGCTCATGTTTTTAATTAAGCAAACGCTTATAAATAATTTAATTGTCTTTAAACTGAATCTGTATTTAAATTTATATTTCATTTACTGTTAATTAAATTTAATTCAAACGCGACTCGAATATTGTTCATAATTTTATTTTATGAGTCGATTATGAGTGTTAGTGACGATTGAGTGCTGGTAAACATTCATTTGTCAGCAGACAAGAGACAGGTAAGAAAAATTTACTTTCTTTATATTTTTATCAATAATCATATTTGACTTAATTTGCGACTTTTATTAACAACTTTTTCTTTAATGTTTATAAAATATTATTACCATAATTATCAATATTATGAAATCAAAGTAAATCAATATTTACTGAACTCGTATGAAAAGCACGCATTTTATTCAAAATTCGCACACATTGTAGACATAAATTTCCTGAAACTTTATACATTCAAGGTTTCGATGCAACCCATTTGTGTCAAACGGAAATTTAAAAATACAGATGCTTTAAATTTTTCACATTAAACTAAATTTTCTTTAAAAAATATTTCCAATTTGATTGAACTCAATTAAATGCGATTTTTTTTATTCAATTAAAACATTTTATTAGTGATTAACTGATTTTTTATATTGTCATTTCATACAAATTAACATATACATCGTTTCATGTCATTACTCGTTACAATAATTTAAGTGTTATTTATAGAATTTATTTCAATTAATAAATTATTTTAAATCATTTATTATGAAGAATAGACGCATTTAATAATTATAAATACCGCTATCAAATGAGATCCTAATGAGATCAAACCATTTTGTGGTCAAATAAATCATTTTGAAGTTTCTAAATAAATTAAAAATAGTGTCTTAAACTTTTTATCCAATAAACTTTCAATTTTAAATTTGCCTAAATTTACAGTAATCTAAATGTTTTAAATTTAATTTTTAGACCAAACTTACCCCAAACTTATGAAGCATTTCGCGAAACGCTGAACCATTCGATTTGGTCGGCAAGAATCAAACTTTTCAAATAATTCATAATATGCGGGTAAATAAATGCTCGGTAGAAATATTTGGAAAGCCAATACACAATTACGGCTAACATGTGGAGAAGTCTAGACCGAGAGAAGAACCAGAAGAAGGCTTACACTGCGAACAGCCTAAAGTCTAACCGGTAATCAATTTACATAATATTAATTGCCGTCACTGCACTCATAGAGACTCTAATTACGTGTGTAATGAAAAATAAATTCACATTACTCATTAATTTTTTAAAAACGCTAAATTTGATCATTTGTTTAAAATGTTTTTTAAAATCGAAGTCTAAATTATTATTAATTTTTATTAATTATTTTAAAATCGAAAAACACACAAATTATGTTAACTCCTGAGGAATTAAAGGCTTGAGAATATTTCATTGTATAAAATTAGACAATTTTGATTTTATTAGTTTCATAATTTAAAGCTAAATAATTCCATAAAATTCTATTAAACTATGTATTGCTTACGAGTAAATGCAAATTTTACACTACAAGACATGTTTTCATCGTTAAACATAATAATTTCTATTTTTAATTTTTTATAACATTTTACTTTAAAAGACAAATTTTAACGTATAATAATAAAATATGTATATAAACATATCTGATATAAAAACTAATTTTGTATTAACAAATATTTTGATAGATTTCTAGCAAAAAAAGAAACTGTGATTTTCTTTTGATTCTAAATTTTAACTGTTTATATCGACTTTGAATACTTGCATATATCGTGCACTGTAAGGCAAATGTTTGCATTAATAATAAATTCTATTTAACATATACTATAAATCATATTAAAAATAATTTTAAGGGAAAAAATTTAACACAAATATAACACAACAAATCATAATATTTATGTTGGTCTTCAACAACAAAAAAAAAATAAACAAACACAAAAACAATTTAATAAACAAAATAAAAAAAAGAAAAAAACAAAATTTTTGGAAATTTTAATAAAACGAGAGTATATAAATAAATATATACCGAATCTTAATCTTAATGTATATACAGTAATAATAATTAAATGCATAATCAATAGATGTGTGGCATAAGTGAAACGCGAGCAACACATCTCAGGCAAACGAGTGGCCAGAGATGACGTCGAAGATTCTGGACGACGTGTTGAGCGACGCGTGACCGTCGCTCTGCTCGTCGCCCAAACTCAAGAGTCCGGTGAGTTCGGCCTTCAGCTTATCGAAGTTGAGCTTCAGGTTGTGGTGATATTCGAGCTGATTGTCTGATATGAGCTCGTTGTTCAGCTTTAGTGCGCGCTCGCAGAGCACCACAAACTTCTCGAACAGCCGTCTCAGTAGTCGTTGGCTCTCGCATTCCGGCCCGTCGGCGACCTCCGAGCCGGACAGAAACGCCGTCGCGTAGACCAGCGGTCCGGCGTTCACCGTAACATTTACGCTACCCTTTAGTATAACAAATATAATAACACGTTCATTAATTACTCTTAAAGAAAGTTAATCAATCTATTAAGCCATACTTGCAGTATAAGCTGAATGAGTTTCACGTCTCTGGTGCTGAGAACGTGCTGCAGACGAGCCACCCGTTCGCTCATCTCTTGACACGCGACGTCGCTAAACAGAAACGGACAAAACAAATAAAACAAGATTAACATTTCGAGACGAAAATCTCAAAAGTATTAAATGGCATACATGGGCGACAGCACGTTCTCCTCGCGTCGCGCGACGCGCAGCCGACGGGCGCAGTACGGAAACGAGTGCTCGCACGTGAGCACCACTCGTCGCTTACTCACACTCCGCACGTCATTCGACTGCGAGATCGCGCTTTCGTACATAAAGCGGTCCACATCGCAGTGTCGGTCCCACTCCTCGCGCGGTTCACCGGTCACCGGCGTCACGTGCGTCACCATCACCACCAGCTGCTCACTATTGGCGGCCTTCAGTTCGCCGTCACTGGCGGCAAACTTGGCCTTCGGGTACAAGCGCTGAGTCCGCTCGTGAAACTCGGCCAACGAGACAATCTTCGGCTCGCGAACTACCCACTCCTGACAGCCGCCGCAACTCGCAAACGCCACCCGAAAGTAGGTGGCGAACAGTCTCTTCCCCGACCTGTTGGCGGCGTCGCACTTGAGATGCAGTTTCGAGAGTCGCTCGTAAACGACGGCCAGCTTGTCGTGCGAGCGGTCGCTCTCGTAGAACGCAATCAACACCTTCAACACAATGGCCGCGTACTCGTACAGTTCGCCGCTCTCGAACAGCTCGACACAGTCGTTGATGACCGACTCGAGCGCCGACAGCGTCACCTGATTGTCCTCACTGTCCTCGCCGTCGCTCTCGTCATCGCTCTTCGACACGTCTCGCCTCAAATCGGCCGACATCTTTGCCATCAGCGCCAGCGATTCGTCGACGGGCTCGACCGGACATCCATTAACCGCGCCGGCGGTCAGCAGCGATCGCATTCGCTTCAACAGTATAACCACCACTCGACACAAAGTCATACCCGCTTCGGCTGAGTTGCCATTTTTGGTGTGCAGCGCGACCACGCCCTCCAACCACGTTCGCCGCAACTCACGAGACGTGAGACTGTCGGCCAGCTTCAGCCTCAGCTCGCAGGCGACAAACTGGTCGCTCGAGTGGGCCCGTATTTCGCGAGTGGCCAAAACGATTTCCCGCACTCTGGCAATTGTTTTGCGAAACTCGCGCAAAACGTCTTCCATTCGACTGTCGTTCGACGGCTGGCCGTAATGGCGCTCCATCTGAGTGATGGACCACTCGAAGCGCGACAGATTCGAGTAATTGGACGCGAATCGGGAAACGCAGACAATAGTTTGAAACGATGTCTTTCGGGCGTCGCGTTTCAGTTCGTAATTGACAAAAAAGAGCGCCACGAGAGTGGCGCAGGCGTCGAGTCGAACGGCCGGCGATCGGGAATTGCAGAACGAGACCAACTTGTCCACCAATTTCGGCAGACAAGAATCGGCGGCGAAGAGTTGCGCGGAAAACTTGCGAAAAAAGCGGCGCAAATCGGCGAATATGAGCGAAAAGGTGTGCTCGCTCTGAGGTTTGGACAGTAGTGTCAGGAAGAGTGCGAAATTGTGTCGCACGAGACGGTCGTCGGCGTTGGCCGTCACTCGGATCCACTTGAGAGCGATGAACGACGTCTGAATAGTGAGATTCTGGCGCGACAGGTAGTCGAGCAGATCGGTCTCGATGTGGGCGTTGGTCGGCAGCGTTTTGGCGCGAATGTCGGCGCACCGGTTCGGCCGATACTCGAAAGTTTCGATACAGATTTCGAGCAGTCGGTAGAGATCGTCCACCTGTTTGTCGCCGAGATTCTTGAGCGCAATCGCGGCGTGATATTTGACGATCTGAAGGCAGGCCACGAGAATGTCGCGAATCTCGTCGGCGTTGAGAAAGTCGAGTCTAATGGGCAGCGAATTCATTCGGCTGTGACGGCTCTGTTGCGACTGTGGTGCGAACGGCGTCGTCGACGAGGACGAGATGTCCATCGAGAACATCTGATTGGTCTGCGAGAGTACAGACCAGAAGTTCTGATTCATTGTCTTCGAGCGAGCGCTCGTGTCGTCAGACGACTCGTCGATGCCGTTGTTGGTCAGACCCCGCGCGGCCGCAGCTGTTGTATCCACTATGAGACGATTAATGTTGTCGATGACAATCTCGAGGAGCGGGAGATAAATCGAGGTTACCATCATCTGGGAGTCGTGCGACTGATAGCGCGAGTCGAAAGAGTGTTTGGCCAATAGGTTGCGCAGAATAATGATGGCCTGTTGGCGGACGTGACGGACGGACTGGCTGTTGACGCAGCTCTTGAACTCACTGAGCAGAATGTAGGCGAAGAAGTGGCGCTCGAGAAAGCGATTGGACAGCTTGACCGTGGCGTTCGGGCAGGCGTTGAGAGGCACGTAATGTTCGTGAGCGGTGATGATGGCCACGGACTGCAGGCGCAGTTCGCTGAGGACGATGTCGCGCGACTGAGAGCAGGCGCCCAAATGGGCGAGAACGAGACGGAAGGCGAACGCTTTCTGACCGAGCGGGTAGACCGACAGCAGGCGCGAGAGAAAGTGAGTGATGGCGCGGTTGGCGTCGCGCGACTCCTGAATGTTGTCGCGCGACTGCGTTACGATGAGCGAGGAGAGCGCGCCGATCAGCTGTTTGAGCTGCTGATTGAATGGCGCGGAGAACGTGTCCAGTTTGGACTGGACTAGCGATTTGATCAGAATTCGCAGCTATACGTTTCGATTGTAAAGTGAAATTTTCAAAATTAGTTACAAATAAATTTTGAGAAAAAAGAAACTAAATTTCGTACCAAAAACCAGACATTCTTGAGGACGAGTCTGTATTGCGATTCGAGTTTCAGATCGAACTTATTCAGAGTTATGACGAGCTGTTCGTGAAATAAGTGATCGCCGAACGACGAGTAGGTAAACGTCTCGTCGACGAACTCGTTGAGCACGGATTCGCTGTCGATAATGGCCACCAAACTCAGCACTGTCTGCAGGCTCTGCTCGAGCAGTTCGCCGTTAATCGAGTAGACCACCAGTCGGAAGAGGTGCTGAAGGATGACCTGCGAGAAGCGGATCAGTTCGACCCGATCGACGGCGGCCAGCGTTTTGAGCTGTTTGGTGTGCAGCGAGCGCTCGATTGCGATCAGTTTCGATATCTCTTTCGAGTCGTCGCGAGACGAGCACGTGATTCGCGTCACGTTCAGCATTGTCTGCTGGAGTTCGGGGTCGCGCGACATCACAGTCGAGACGAGTCGCAGCGACACCCGAAACAGGTCTTTGCCGACGAACCGCAGCTCGGATTCGGTAAACGAAAATCCTAACCAAAGGAAACAAAAATTCAATTTTATAAAATTAAAAACACAAAAACAAAATTGAACGCACCCTTTCCTAAGCCGAGCGACTGACACGACAGGTATCCGTTGGGCAGAGAGCCGAATACGGAGAGCTGTACACCAGTTTCGGTGTGCATTTGCCGCTGAAGGCCGAGCCACGAGTAGCCGATGAGAGTTCGGGTGAAATCCTTGCACGAGACGTGATAGAAGGAGAAGAGAATGTGAAATTTGGCAAAGTTGGCGCTCAACGGTAGGCCCACTTTGATCTCGTGATAGAAGTCGGGCGCCACTGAATGTCGGCTGACGGGGGACGACACTTGAGTAACAAACACCGGACAGAGTTCCGGATTGAAGATGATTGGCAACGGTTTGGCGTCGATGTGGTCGCTGTCGCGCAGCTCGATAGTGACCGCGATGTTGCGGGCCTTCGAGAACGCCTTCGCAGAGTCGAATCTGACGCACTGGGGATAGACGTACATGAGGTGCACGAACTCGGTGTTCGGCCGAGCGCTCGGCTCGAGCGGCTCCACGTGAATGAGCGGTCGGATTTCGGGGTTGACGGTGTCCGACACCGGAAACAGGGCCGAGTTGAGGACGGACTCCGATTTGGAAGGCGACGACGGCCGCTGATATTCGGCAATTTTCGCCGTAAATTTGCCGCCAATGACGGCGAGCCCGACATAGCCGTTGCCGATCGACTGCACCACAAAGTCGTCGGAGAGTTTGCCGGACTCCTGGCGGTAGAGCTGATCGAAAATCATTTCCCGATCGTCTCTCAGTTGGAGCGGTTTGGCCGACCAGACGAACGGCTCCGAGTATGGACTGGCGGGCGACGTGACCGCCAGCTTATGAGCTCGGGCTGCGTTTTTCTGGCTTACGTTTGCGTAGAAATCCGCCGAATTCTTGGACAGACACTTCTCGACCCTTAACACGAGATACAGACTGTGAATCGGTCCGTAATCGATGGTGAATATGGCGCGGTTGTGGTCGCGTGAGAGCCATCGCTCGTTATAGCCTCGCGAACCAATGAGCGGCGATTTATTGCCGCCGCTATCGGTGTTAGTGTTGGCCGCGCTTGTCGTGAATTTAAACCGAAACTCTTCCGACACTTTTTTGCCGAGTTTGACGTCGAAGAGCGACAAACAGCAGAAATAGTTCTCAATTGGCTGACCACTGGCCTGTTTGAGCGCAAACTCGAGCCGAGCGACAGTCAGCACAAACTGTCGCGACCGCATCGACAGCTCGTCGGACGCGCCTCTCGGCGATCGCTGACGAAGCGAGATATGACTGCCTTTGCGGGACTGAAGCTCGCCGTTGAACGGCGTGAACAGATTGATCTCGAACGGCCGCAAATCGATGGGCTTCTCCTGAAGCAGTCGATTGAGCTCCAGAGGCGAGTCGCCCGCCGGCAACTCGTGACCGGCAACGGTCGTCGGCTGATCCAAGTCGTCGCCGATCAGCTCGTCGTCGGTGTCGAACGCGTGCGCCTTCAGCTCGAATTTGGCGCCGCTTTGGCTCAAACAGGTCTCGTACAGCGAACCGGAGTGACGATCGCTGGCGAAGTGAATCACGTGCCGATCGTCGTCGTAGTGGCGAATGCATTCGCGGCCGAACAGACCGGTCGAGGCGGCGGTGGCGGTGGTCGGTGTCGGCTCGTGAGGCCGTTTACGGACGCCCGTCTGTTTCGGTACGCTTTGGCACTGAAAGTATGATTTCGTATAATGAAGTGTACGGCTCTTTACGGCCTCAAACCTGGACATCGTTGGCGGGAAACACGAATATGGGCTCCCGATTGGCGTGATTTTGGCTGCTGTGCTGGCGCTCGAAGTCGAACGACACCGAATCGGTGTCGATCTCGGTGTTCGAGTCGCTGATCAGCGACTGACGTAACTCTCGGGACACTGTTTCCCGTGTTTTGGCGGCCGTTTCGCTGAGCGACGCCTTCAGGCGAGTGAACCGTCGCTCTGCCATCGTCTGCGGTGACCACTCGTGACCGAAATGCGGACAACACTCGAGGCGCGAGTGATGTGTGGCGTGCGTGACGAGCAGTGGTGGGCGTGTGTTGTTGTGACAGCGCTTTACGCGAAGGGGTGGCGCTTATGATCGACATCTGGTGGCATAGGATTGCGATAATAGTTGTGAACGAAAATGTATTATTAAAATCAGTATTTTTGTCTTTTGATGAATACATTTAAAAATATTGCATTGAAATAAAATCTTATCGAAAAGACAATTTTTGCTTTCAAATCAGTTTGCAATTATTATCAAATCAATGTAATTTACATTTACAATTATAAATTTAGTGCATACAGAGGTGCGATCAAACAATCCAAACAAAAAGTTTTGATCGAAAAAAACGCGTCACTCTTAAAATAATAAGTTAATTAACATTATTTTTTATATGAGAGTAATAATTATAATACATACTTATTTCAAACCACAAAATTTTTATATTGTTTCTCTCATTCATATGCATAATATGTATAATTATGTGTATATTAAAACACCTTTGATATAAGAAAAGAAGAAAAAAACTGTACAAACAAACAATCTGTTTATGTTTTTCAAAGTAAAAAAAGTCGACCCATTTTTACCTTTTAGAAAGACAACAATATTTGGCACTCACTCTACTATTAGGAGTAAAAAAAAAACTTTTGCTTATCATATACAAAAACAAAGCAACGGAGGAAAACAAACAAGAAAATAAAAATTACAATCAAAAATTAACCATAGATTATTTACAATTTTAAAATCTTAAAAATGATAATAATTAATAGCAAAAACAGTAAATTTTCTAATTGTATTTTACATACCCATCCCATCCCATCCCAAAAATACAAAACAAGGGTATAGTTTTGCCACAGAATTCTTGCGTTCGACCGCTATTAACAGAATTAAAAGAATAACTAATTGTTTACTTAATTTTAAAATTCCTAATTGTATTTTCTAACTATAGTTTCATTTTGCATTGACTACTCGTGACGTGACAACAATAGAGTGACATTATTATAACAATGCCCGCAAAACAATGCCCACCCGTTCTCCCGAACCCGTAGAACACCCGCAAAACACGCCTAAACGCGATCGTGATGACAGCCATTGGGAGTGGCGATAATGAGTTGTCCCCGATTGGTGCCCCAAATAAAGCCCTGACCGCTGAACGGCAGCCATCGAATCGAGTTCACCGAAATATCGTCCAACACTCGCGAGCAGATGTTCCGCACGTGTTCGAGCGACTCGCTCTTCCGCTTGAAAATCTGGCCGAGAATCTGAATGTCGCGCGTGATGCCCACCACAATAAAGCCGGCGTTCGGCGAGAGCGACACCGATATGGCGTTCGAGCCGAAACTCCACTGACTCAGCATTTGACCGGCGTTTTCGGCGGCCAACGAGAACAGCGTCAGATTGATAGGCGAGGCGCTGAGCGCCGGCACGAGACAGACCAGCAGCTGGCCGTCGCGCGAGATGTCCACCGATGCGTCGTTATGGATGCGAACTTTGGGGGCGATTATGTTGACGGTCGAGTCCTTGATGTTTGGCACGCGTCCCGAGTCCCAGCACTGCAGGCGATAGTCGATGAGCTGCGAGGAGAGGGTGGAGGAGAACCAGTATCGCGAGGCGAACATGTGATCGCGGAGTGGATTCAGCGGTGAAGACTCGCCGCTCATCTCTCCCAGCGGTGGACTGCGCGGTACGGGATAGTAGGATACGGGCGATGAGGTGGACGACGAGGGCGATGAGGAGGGAGAGGAAGACGAAGAGGGCGAGGATGTGATGCGAATTTCGGGTATCGATAGGGAGGGCGGCGATGGAGAGTCGCAACTCTGGCGTAGCAGTTCTATGGACTGCTGAACCTGTTCGAGACAGTGGAGCAGGTTTTGGTTGGCGGCGGTGGCCGTGCCGTTGTTCGTGTAGTTGGACAGCGGCTGCAGGCGAGCCGCACCGCTGGGCGAAGTGCTACCGCCGGTGAGGGTGACTATTCGGTCGACTATCTGCACAATGCGCTGACGCAGTTCAGCCATATTGTGGTGCGCCGGCAGTTGAGACTGGGTTTCGAGTAGCGATTGAAGGGTGGAGAGGATGGAGAGCAGGGACGAGAGGATCGAGGAGGAGATGGTGGCCGTGCTGGTCATGTTTAGCTGTTGGTTGAGGGACGAGCAGAGTGTGTGCAGTCGGCGAAACATTGTGCTCGTGTTGTGGTTGGCGTTCAGTGAGGCCGTTGTGGCGCTGTTGGTCGAGTAGTAGTTGGCGGTCGCGGCGGTGCTCGCGTTGATGTTGATGTTGTTGTCGTCGATGGAGCGGTAGATTCCGACGATGCGAGACAGCAGTGACTGTTTGCGGTCGAAGTCGGTGCACATCACTTGTTGCAGGTTTGAGATACCTATTCGGGTGTTTGGCGTAAGCATTGCTATCAAACAACAATTAAATATAAGTTTTAAACCTGTGATTAGTTTGTCTCCGGAGTGCGTCCACCGGACAAAGCGGATGCGCTTCTGGTCGCAGCTCGTGGTGAGGGTCAGCATCGGCTTGTCGTCCAGATTCCAGTCCCAGAAATGCATTTCGTTATTGCAGGCGATGAGCAGCAGTCGCTGCGAGGGATGAAAGGCGAGCGACGCCACGCACGACAGCACGCAAAACAGTGCGCAGCAGTTCGTCTTCGACCGGTCGTCCAGCAGTGTCCACACCCGAATCTCGCCGGCCAGACATCCGCTGGCCAGCAGCTGACTGTTGACCGGATGCCAGATGAGAGTCCACGGCGTTCGCGAGTGACCGGAAAGAGTTCGCAGCAGACGACCGGTGGACACGTCGAACACGTGAATCTTGTGGTCGCCGTGACCGGAGGCCACTGAGTCGCCGCGCGGACTGAACGCCACCACAAACGTGGAGCGCACGTTGACCGGCACGTGACAGCGGGTCTGTCGGTATCGGTCTTTGGCGCAGCGCTCCTCACCGACCAGTTCGATGTGACGCCGGTTCGCGTTCGGCCCGACTCGACCGCCGGTTCGGCCGACGCCCAGCTCTCGACTTCGCAACAGCTGTACTAAATTGTGCGTCATTTCGGGCGTCCGGTGTGGCCGTCAATCACTCCCTCTTTACCGCACTCGTGGTGTTTCACGTCCGCCGTCTGTTTGCTGTTGTTTTAGCGATGGCTCGCGTTTTGATGGCAGCCTATTGTTGGCGTCGAGCGATACGCCACTGCTGTGGTCGCAGTGAATGCGGGCGTGATTTTTGTTTGTTGTTTGTATGTTTGGTTTGGTTAGTGATGACAATTTGTTTTGCCTCGCATATCAACTTCACTGTGATTTCAATGTGCCGTCTGTTGAGTTGTTGTATTGTTTTGTTTTTTTATTTCGCTTTACAGTCTTTTCTCAATGTAGGCTTGCATTGAATTGTTTGTGGCGTTTCTATGGCGAGAGAAGTGTTTGGTATTTAATGTCGAGAGCGCTCTCTTTGAGACTGGTTTAAGCAGTGTTTTGTAAATTAAGTCTAGTAATTAAAACGATAGGCTAAAATGAAATTAAAATTATTAGAAATATCTATTACTATCTAAAACTTAGTAAATATAAGTGATTAGAAAAAATTATTGTTTCACTAAAATTTAATAGAGTAAAAGTTATATAATAGTTTTATTGTTGGCTTTAAAATAAATTTATGAAAATAAATGTTATGTAAATAAACATTGCTTTAATGGAGAAGATAGTTATTATTTATAGAAAATTAATTTACAATTACAGTTACGTTTACATGTAATTTAATTAAATTACATTTTAGATAAAAATAGAATATGATGTGGCAGTAAAACATATTTTACAAAATATCATTAATTAAATGTTAAAAACTATATTAAGTCATTAATAATTGAAGAATTAGACAAATAAAATATAAAATTCATTGAATTTTTAAAAATAATAATAAATAAACAAATGTAAGTTAATTTAATCATTTTATTTTAATTATAAAAATTATGAATAAATTTTAAGTTAAGTATTTTAGACAAATATAATATAAAATTATCAAATTTAGAAAATCATGTTTAAAATTTTCTCTAAAATTTATATGAAAAAATAACTGTATTAAGTCTATCCGTATAATAAGAGTTTCGGAGTCAGTCACTCATTATTATATAGTTTCGAAATCACAAGGCATTAATTTCATTAAAAAATAATTTATTTAAAAATAATTTGTCTTAATTTATTCGAATTTTATATAACAGAAGAATCTTTAGTATCTCCCAGTTCTATATAGCATTGAAATCCCTCATATAATTCTGCCATAATTTGTTATTCAATTAAAGCCTGATTTGTTGAAATTTTGAAAACATGTCAATATATATATATATATATATATATAACAATATATATATATATATATATATATTGTTGATGATTAGGAAAAATTATATTTATTAATTAAATAAAATATTATTTCTATTTATTTGCAGAT
>JAQIYA010000770.1:0-16945 GCA_034699355.1 Microtritia minima
ACTATTCCGCATTAAAAGCAATTTCAATGTCGCTTATTCTCTACCAGACGTTTGCCTGCTGTCCCTATTGTCTGAATGGCAAAAATTGCTCCATTATTGTCTAATATTATTTTTCCTCTTATTTCCTTTTAGCCTAACCTATAATATTGCGCAAACCTATCCTTTATTTTATTTTATTCATTTTTTGACGCTTTTCAAAACAGAGAGAAAACTGGATAAACTGAAAGGCAAAACAAAGGATAACGTCTCGTCCAAAGACGTGGTTAATTCGCTGCAGAAGAAGTGCGACGCATTATTCGAGCAGTTCCTGCGAACAGATATTGGTTACGGGCATAACAGTGACGGCGATACGCACGACACCGCTGTTTCCAACAATCCGCTCTATTCATACGTCGAGAGGCGATTGTTTCCACGATATCAGGCGCTCACCACCGAAGAGCTGCAGAGATTGTTAGAGGCAGATATGCTGGAGAAGATAAACGCGATAAACAATGCCAGCGATAACTGATACGCTAAATGCGTTTAATGACTGCGATCTCACTCCGATTTGATTCCTGTTTTTTTTGAAGTCAACATTCGAGCGGAGAAAGGCTTTCCGATGCGCTTCGGTATCGGTTTTTACGTTCACGTTAGCGTTAATGCCTAAACGCGAGTTTTATCGCGTAATAAATATTTATACAGGTATTATTAAAAATTTATATCGTCTTCTCCGAACTGATTGTTATTTTAAGATTTTGTTGGAGAAAAAAAATGCATTATTTATCATCAAAAAAGTTGGAATACTATATTAATTAATGCAAATATTCTTTTATTTTCTATCGGTTTAACTTATAATTTATGAGTTACAGAGTGACTGTAATAGAGTGCACTTAAGATTCACAATACTCTCTATGCCTTACAGGCGTACTTTAATTTTGAATAAATATTGAAATGAAATTTTTCAGGAAATCGAAGTTTCAAGTTATTTATAGAAAAAAAAAATATAAATACATAAACTAAACGCCAGATGTATTAATCGTGTATAAACTTAACGATTTAATACGAATCGCTATCGCCTCTACTTTTTTAGCGTGAATTTCTCCGAAACACTCTCGCAATCAAAACTTTTCTAATTTTAAATGCGATTTTTGCCGTTCGAGTCAAATCAGTAAAAAGAAACAAAATTTGAAAAAAAACGAACACAAAAGTTATCGGAATTGATATCAAACGAAACAAAAATAAATAAGAATTAATGTTTTTTTAAAAAACTTTATTACGATTACACACACACTTATCTAAATGAGTACTTATTCATGGATTCGATAACAGGCGAGTCAAATGGAAACGCATTAAAGCGAAAAACAGCCTCTTATCCCAGTTTGAGCGAAAAATAAGAAACGTATTTATAGAATTGGCTATCATTAATAAAGCTATTTGTGGACTATTTATGCCTTTAATGTGTGCAATATATTCAAATAAAAGCTCTACAGTTAATTATCGCGATCAGAGGCGATCGCGAATGAGCCGACTCTCGAGTGGATGGCAATCATTTTAATGTCGGCCGCAATAAGAGAAATAAATATGACAAATAATGAGCGCCGTATCGGGTCGTCGTTTATCACTGTCGTCCCTCTCACGGCCATTGCTTAGCGGTTTGTGGCACGCATTCACGTCACACTTTTATTCATTTAATAAATTACTAATCAAAACTTTTAGATGTATTTTATTTTCGTTTTCGGCGCTCGAGTTCACGGTTCGGGTCTTATTAACAAATATTTTCAATATTCAAAAGAAAAAAAATATTTTCAAGTTTCTATATATTGAAAGAAAAAGAAATTCAGTGCGAGTCTCATAAGCGGCTAATTTTTACAATTTTTTGCTCCTTTGCTCGTTAATCTTGAGAGTATCTAATCGTCTGACTTATTCGCAGAAAAGAAAATATTTCTCAACAAAAATACGATCTGATTGCGATCAAACTCAATCTTTCTTAACCAAATAAAAAACTTTTCCTCCGCTTAAATGAAATGTGACTTGAATTGCATATTATGATGGTTTGATGTTTTTAAGAGGTAATCGGAATTATATTTGAAAAACTTTTTAAAAAACAACTTTTACAGCAAAACAACAAAAATAAATATTTACATTTACATTTCGGTAAATTGAAAACATGTTTCGAACCATTTCAGAGTTAATCATTAGTCACTTATTGTTAATATTAATATTAAAAAACTAAAATATTAATACTTTGTAATTGAAGATAACATTTTTTTCTTGACTAACACAGGTGTAAGTCAAGATAACCTGATTTTTGTGTCAATAAGTATAAAGATAAAGATAAAAATTGCGAATAAAATGACTTGTCTTTTGTGCTATTATTCTATAGAAAGCAAAATTAATCAAAACCGATAAAAAGACAGGTTCGGCTTAAATAAGTGAAAAAAAGTAAAGTTTACAATAACAACCCTAACAATAACATTGTTTAATGGTTTTGAAACAGTCGTGTCAAGTCTTATGTCAGACTTCGAGCCATTCAAATACCATTCAATTGCTGAGACCATTCACTCGGCTCGCCATCACAATGTGTCTATTTTTTCACTCCAACTCGCTTTACGCCTCATTAATTATGAAATTATATTACAAATTGTGAACAAATTTCTATAGAAATTTTCAACCTTAATATAATTTTCAAATTATATTTAATTTTATAGCGAGTATACAAACCGGAAAATGATGATTACTGTGCGTCGGTGTCACACAATGAGTTAACCGAAATAAAGAGAACAATAACTAAATTTATGCTAACAAAAAATTTTTCATATTTGATTTACTATTATACACTTTTGCTTTGTATCTGTAAAAATTTAAAATTTTATGCAATACATTTGTCTATACAGTGCATATAAGTTTTTTTTCCCTTTGTTGACAAAATTTGTCCATATTTTGATAAATATTGTTACACTTCAGTACGTTTGCAAAAAAGATTTTCATCGTTTTTAAAAATATGTTTTAAAGTTCCTAAAGTTTGCGATTCCCATTCAATATCGATCAATACTCCTGTCTCTTCATATGATGATATCAAAATAATATATGCATTAATTTGTTTTTTTAAATAGCTTTACTTACTTTTTATTAATATATTTGCTTGCATTGAATAAATAAATAAATATTGGCATTTATGCATAAATTTACGACAAGAAATTAAATTGAGTGTGATATGCCTTATACGCGGCACAACTTAGTCAATACAATTAAATGAATTGATGAGACTTGCTATACATTGTATATTTATTATCGATATGTTATTAAAATAGCATAAATAATTTCGCAATTTTCGTCAGTTTAAAGCATAACTGCTATAATTTCGGCCAATTTTATCATTTTAATACGGTTTTCTTTAGAGAATAATAATTGAATAAGTTTTTCTTTGGAGGCAATTGAAGGCAATCTTCATCGCTTCAAAGCCGAAAAATGATGATTACTGCGAGTCCGTGTCACACAAGGAGTTAATCAAAAATAAAGAGAGCAAAGATTGAACATGTCTGAAATAAGATTGAAGTTCTTTCAAGTCTGTGATGCAGATGTAGAAGAAATTATTGCATATAAATGCATATAAATGACAGTCAGTTTTACTTGTTATTACGCAGTTATTACTCGTACGCTCTCGAGAAAAGTAAACTTTCAAAGCGAGAACATTAAAACCTTTATAAAACCCACACCGCTAAGGGTCAGGTCAGGTATATTTAACACGCAAACAGCTTATCCCTATAATTTGGCGAAAGATATTTTTTGAAGTAACGAAATAATAATCATATGGAAGGATATTATAGCGTTCATTTCAGTCAGAGTTTGACTAACTTTCCTCTAATAGTTTGTCGTTTTCGTTAAACCATGGACTGCTTAATGTTTGCGTTTAATGATCGCTCTTAAGTTCATATGATTTTTCTTTATAATATTCATAAGAATTGCGTTTTATAAACTTATAGTGAAGTTCATAAAAAAATGTTCAACTCATGTGATGGACATTTCAGGTCGAATTTGAAAAAAACGAACTCACGCTTTGCACGCTCTAATCTTTTTTTACGAGTATAAAAAACTATATTAACTTAAGATGCGTTGTAATGTTATATTTGCAAATGTGGTGTCAGAACAATGGATTCACTAATATCGATATTAATCAATTTTAGGCATTCTCTCTCTCAACATGAGAAAAATGTCTCTACAAAAAGTTGAACACATGTTACTCTATGAACATCGTGGCTAACCTATGGTCAAGTAGTTGTATAGATATGATAAAGGATTCGTTTGTAAGTTTGAGCACAAACAATATGTAATCTTTGTAAACATGTTTGCTTTGTCTAATGTATGTCGAGATTGTCTTGAGAATGAAATCAAACATTAATAAAGATAATACTAATTTTAAAAATAATAAAATAGAAGTTTAAAGTTAAAATTATTGTGGCCCGTAATTGTGTATATTTGGCTCGTAATTGAGTTAATATAATTTCTTAAGTTAAGGATAGAAACAAATAAAATGAATCTTAAAGAAATAATATATAAATTTTATTAAGATATTAAAAATTTTCTTATTATTTTACATTATTTTTATTTATTTAATAATAGCTTAAATTGTTCCTATGGCTCAACTAAAAACATAGGAACAAATGAAAAAAAAGTATTCATCACAAAACACAGCAAAGCTTTCGCCAGCCTTTCCGTAATCTTCGTCTCTTATTCAAACTATAATCCTTGTGTCCGTATTGATGATTAGTCGGCGATGCGATTAATGGTAATTGTTTGGGCGATAACTGATATTCAATGCCGGTGAGTATAGCCGTGTCAAACACGTCCTGTTAATTATTCAGTTTTTAAATTAATTACTTCTGTTTTTGGCGAGAAAAATAAAGAATAAAATTATAGCACAGTGAAAACGCTTGCCTAATAGTTTGATGGGAAAATTTATTATCAAATTATAAGAAAAAAAAACTTCGATTAATAATAATTAACCTTTTTTTTGGTACTAACTTTTTAAAGCAAAATGAATATCATTAAAGTTTGAAATTATGATTAGAAATTTTAAATTCAAGATGAAAAATGTTTTACGACGTTATTGTATGATTAACTAATGACTTTTTTTTAATAATTAGATGCTAATAGATTCGAAAGTTTAATTATAAACAATAAAAATAATATTAATAATAATACCTTCAGATTTTTCTGCGTTAATGCCGAGCATTCAATATACTTAATAGCACTAACTTTATTGGCGAGCTTTCGTGCGCAGTCAGCGCTAATGGGCTGTTCATGATGTTGTGCCAACTCAATTAACACGTTCACGTCGTGCCGCAGATCGCATTGTGTGCCCACCAACACAATCGGTGCCTTATTTCCGTGACGCTTAATCTCCGGCAACCACTTCTCCGAAATGTTGTGAAAACTGGTCGGACAGACAACGCTGAAGCAGAGCAGGAAAACGCTGGTCTGCGGATAGCAGAGCGGCCGAAGAGTGTCGAAATCGTCCTGAAATTTTTGATATGGCATTCAATTCAATCATTCATTAGTTAAGAAACTTTTCGCTAATGCTTTTCGCAGATTTCTCAAAATACAGTTCGCGTACCGTTTCTGTGAACAATCCATTTTTATTAACCATTGTATAAAACCAAAAACCATTTACATAGAATATATTTTTAGGCATTTTGTGCCCGCATTTACATAGAGTGTAAAATTAAAAATTAAAAATGACCAGTTTTTTATGAACTCCATTTCTATGAACAGATCATTTTGTGAACATTTCGAAACCGAATGCATATTAAACAATACAAAATGTGGCACATTTTTATAAACACATAAATTTTGTGTGCTTACAACTTGTGTTATCAAAATAATTAGATATAAAACTTAATCCTTTAAAGGTCTAACACGGAATAGCGTAGAGACACAATTTTCAAATATGTTTAAAGTATTTGAAATAATCTTTCAGTGATGAGTATAAGTGATGAGTAGATTATTCAAGAGGTTTATGACTAAACAAGTTATGAAATAATTTTAGAATCTGATGCAGAAGTGGAAATCAAAAAGCAGTGTTTCCCAAATGGGGATAAAGTCTGTGATAACACACACTTGGATTTTTGAAAACGATTCATTGCATGTTTGTTGAGGTTATGAAAATAACTAAAGATATTTGAAATATTGTTGCACTTAAAGTGAAAATAGCGTTTAAAATAGACTCGGACTTTGCCAGAGTCTGGAGTCTGAGTCTCTATATTTTATTGAAATCTAATTCCTAGTCCATTAATATTTAACTATTATAATAAAATATTTTAAAATATAAATTTTTTAGAAGTTAATTTTTAATACACAATAATACAAAAAATTAACTTGAATTTTATTGGAATAAGAAATTTGAATGAATTAAGAGAAATTTTATTTAAAGAAATTCATTTAAGAAAAGCTCATAATAGCTTTGCGATTGTGATCGCTCACATGCTATAAACTAACATTAACATGAAAACTACGTTCAAATTTTGTCTTTGTATATCATAGTCTTTTATGGTAACTTAACTTCATTTAGTTTTCAAGTTTTTCAAAAACTAGATTCTGTTTGAATTAAATTCTATTTCGCACAAATCAACTTTGATTGGCCCGTATGGTCATTATTGTTTTCAAATAATCTCATAACACGTTATAACTATCGTTTGCAGTCATCACTATTATTTTTACTATTATTTATATTTATATACTGTGTCCAAACAAAAACATTGTTTTAGATAAATTTTAAATTTTTGGTTAACTACCGCACTAACCGTAAAAAACACTAGTTATAACTTAAATTTAAAGTTAAATTAGGTTCAATTCATATTTTGAATTTAATTAAATCATGAAATGAATATAATATGTAACGCTTGTTTCCTACTTGAAGCTAACTTAAAATTTACAAAAAAGCTAATCTGGCCATTGCTTTGCCAGTGTTGGGTACGATCTAAAAGTCTGGGGTTTATACTGTATAGTTTTATTTAATTTAACTTTTAATATTATATAAAGTTAGAACCATTAAAATTTAGAGAGTTTCTAAATAAACAAAGATATTTTTGTCAAGTTTGACATGTTTTACAGTATTTTTTCGTGGATTTATTTTTAATATTTTGCTTAAACACGTCAACTTATGCACAAAGAATTTTTTCTGAAAATACTAGGGGTGTACACCCCAGACAGACAGACCCTCTCTTGCCGAACCATGCTTTGCCAAATATCAAATTATTTTAAAGAAAATATGACTGATTTCATCAAAATTTTAAGTACTGCTAGTAAATTGCTTTTAAAGATAACAATAAAGAAGTTTATGAGATTATAAAGAAAATTTAATATAAGAAAACGAAAACACATCCAAGATTTTAAAAAGAACAACTTTAGGCACAAATTCAATTAATTTTTTTAAATATGAGATTGAAGAGTGAAACATTGATTATATTAATTAAATTAAAAATAACAATTATAAAATATTTAAGAATACAGTGTTTTTCAGGTTAGCTTCAATAAAAATGAAAACACTTGATGCTACTTATTTTTATGGTTGACAAATGTTGACTATTGATTGCAAACTAAACCTATTTTTAGGGAGAAATTTACTCCCTTATGTAATTGAAATGTCTCACCCCTTCCCTACAGAAAGAGGAAGGGAAGGAAAGGGCCGCCAAAATAGGACACATTTTGTACACTTTTTGGTGCCAAAGATGTGCTGAAGTCGGACAAGTTGGCCAAAATTAATTTCTGAATGTTTGCTTATACATTGAAAGATAATGTTAAAATATTGCTAAGAAAAAGTTTAATAATATTTTTTAATTTTTAAATAAAAATCTATATCAATACCATTCTAACAATTAAATAAAAAAACTTAAAGAGAAGCGAATAAATCGCTTACATTACACCAGTTTTAATAAACACAACATTAAATATACAAACACGAGCGGAGCGAGTGTTTGACTAAAATCATTTAAGAAAATTCTCCATAAATTATATATCAATTTTTACTTAGGATTTTGACTATTCATTGATAAGCTTTGACTATATCCTGAAAACACTGTATTGAAATATAAAAATTAAATTAAAAAATTTTGAAAAATGAAAAAAATTGTCTCGGAAATCGAATGAGTTTAACAGCCCCTAAATTTTTGGCTCAGTGCCTACCAGTAGACCACCTTAGACTGCAGACCTTGGAAAACACTGGAAAGGTTTCAAATAGCGATGCTTTTCATTACTTAAATGAAATGCAAAAGTACTTCTGAAAGTTGGGTAACAATTCTTTTTAAAAGAAAATTTTATAATGCATTCATTAATTTAAAATAACTTGAAATTGTTAATTCGTTTGTGCTGTAAATGCATGTTTAATTAGATTGTTTTGATTTTAAAATTAAATAATTTTTAGCATATTTTTACTGTATATTCATTTCTATGTTTAACAGTTTTGATGAACACTTATTGAGGAGAGGTGTTCATAGAAACGGTACGCGCACTGCGATAACAATGGCAAAACAATTTACTTGTCCGGCAGTGTCGCACAATTGCAGACAGCATGGCTTGTTGTCGATCGTGACCACCACTGACGAGCCAGCATCGCATCGACAGCAGACAGCGTTTGTGTGACCCCAGTTGTGTAAACATTAACCATACAAACCAATACGGAGATAGTAGAGCACAATACAGAAAAAAAGAAGAGGAGAATCATATTATAATTTATGACTATTTTAAGCAAACACTGTATCATACTATCAAAAAAAGCAAAAATTTTTTGCTACTTATTTGTTTAAGACTCGCATAGAGTGCGGTACATTAAAAAGTGGACTCAAGCCGAAGCAAAAACCTGTTTTAGACTATGCATAGCTATGTACGGCTCTGTACAATATAATGTAGCGATTCGTCGAGAAAGGGAGAGATGAAAACATCATGCGTTCGGTGAGACTGTTTTTTCTCACGCTCGCAGTCAGTCATCTCTGCCTCCTCTCATACTCTCCGCACAATTACCTGAATAGTTATCGAAGGCGGTCGGAACGTACTCAGTGGGGTAACCGTTGGTGGTGTAACTAACAATCAGACTAGTCTTTCCCACCGCTCCGTCGCCGACCAGAACGCACTTGACTCGCGTCGCGTTCCGCTCGGCTGACGGCTCGGCCAGTAAGTTGCAGGACGTCGAGTCCCGATACAGGGGTGGCATTGATGTCGAGTCTCGATTCACTACTATTAATAATAGAAGCTTCTTATCTAATATTAGACGCGTATATATCATACGCTTTTTTTCTCTTTCTCTCTATTCTTCGCGTCCTTATTATTGTTATTATTGATATTTGCTGCGCAAACAGCCAAACATTGAATACATTTCTTTCTCTATTCACAAAAAAAGAAGTTTTTTTGTTGAAATACTACACACTCTCATAGACAGACACACTCTTATGCTTCAATTATTCGAGTGTTGTGGCGAAACGAAGGCAAAGCACTTTAGATTATGAGAACTCATCAAATTGTAATCGCGATTAAATGCTTTGAGCGAAACATAGCGTCGCATAACTTCTATTCTCCCACTCGAGTCGTAAAATGTCGAGCATTAAAACGCGAGTGTCTGTGTGTGTCTGTGTGTGCATACAAAGTATGACTGATTATCGGGTTATAAACACAGCAAAATAGGACAAACTTTCCAAACTATAATTATAACTTTTCTAAATATAACTTTGTTTCGCTCAAATCGACTTCTTTTCTCCAAATTTCGTTCACTTCACTCTCATTTGCGATATTATTATTTTGTTTCTTTCTCTCCCTTTCTCTCACTAAATCACTAAATCTTCGTTTCGCGTGCGATCGCTTCACGTTCGCCAAACTTCAACAAATATTAATAACAATTTTCTAAATCCAAATAATAATATAAAAGGCTCGCAAAAAACGAGTACAAGCGCTAAAAAATAGGTGTCTTTATGTGAGGTTTGAATTACGAGCACAAAAGACGGTCTCGTGTTTGACGAGTGTTTTTAAGCGAGTCGTCGGTCGGATGTGATGACTGTGTTCGTCACTCTTTCGCTCTTCTCGTCTCTCATTTCGATAACAAATACCAAACTCATAAAACAGTTGATCGAAAGCGTCAAATAACCATTTGATTAGCAAAAGTGAAGGCTCATTGCGAAGCTCGTCAGCGACACATCACTATCACTGTTGGCACGCAAACACTGTCTGAAACACTGATCGCTGATCACACCTGCGATCGCAATCGCTCTCAATCTCGTTCACTCTCTCGCACACACATCGCACTCACTCTACACTCACGTATTGGAGCGCAACTCAACGCAACTCAACGCCAGACTGACTCGCAGACAGACTGCGCTCACCAGCACTCACTGCCGACCGCAGCGCCAACACTAACCCCACTCGCCGTGAGTCGCACCTGAGAGTGGGCGGAGTGACGCATGCGCGCCATCGCTCGCACTCACAGCTCAGCGATAGGAAAGCAAAAGTAAAACATTTCAATTGCTTGAACTGACAAAATGGCGTTTTATGCGTGATTTGGTTGGCGTGAGTGGTGTTCGCATTCGTTTGTGAGCCCATTAAATACACCCATAATTAGATACTGACTATCGTCTTGTGATTTCATTCAATTCAATACCATTTCAATTCGGCCGCAAAGAGACGGCTCTTTTCCAACCTATTTATAACGATATTTATTACTATAGTGTCGTCACTTTTTTTATGTAAATTTTTTTTGTATCAAAATATATTTATTAATTTATTTTTTCTAAACTGAAAGCCGAATATAATCTAATATTAAGCAAAATCAGTTCAATCTTTTGGGTGCGATATCGGCGTTGATCTCAAACTGGTTTCGCTCATAGTATTAGAATAATAAGAGTGGCTCTCGAGTGGCGAAGAGTGTGAAACACGTGATGGCATACCCGCCGCCCAACTCTCACTTAATGCAAGCGATGGCGACCCTCATGTCGTCCGGTCTGCCGCCGCAACAGTACCACCAGATGACACAAATGGGTGCGTAGCGGTCGAGACCAAGCGTTTCACATTTGATTGCAATGTTTCACATGTTTAGGAGGAATGATTCCGATGCCGCTCATGCATAGTATGCCACCGGTATGTCCGCACTCATGTCTGCCTCGATTGCGGTCACTTAAGTGTTGAATGTTTTGTTAGCCTCCAATGGTTCAGTCAATGGGAGTGACGGTGCCGTCGGGCGTGACCACCATATCGGCGCCGCCCGTCCGCAAAGTGCACGCAGACATACCGCAACCGCAGCCCTCACTGCTGGGCATATATCCGGGCGCGAACACCACCATATTTCAACAGATGGCTGCCGCCACTCACGAGCAGCAGCAGAACTACCGAAAGCCGAGACCACCTCCGGGAAGCACTATCACTGTGTTCGTCGGCAATATCACGGACCGGGCGTCCGATATGCTCATTCGCCAGCTTTTGTCGGTAATTGTTTTAGTTTTTAAAATTCAAAATAAAATTTTATCAATTATTATAATGTTATTTTAATTTTAAAAAATGTTATCGATAGAAATGCGGATCTGTTAATAACTGGAAGCGAGTTCAGGGCGCGAATGGAAAACTGCAAGCGTTTGGGTTTTGCGAGTATTGCGATCCAGAATCGGCGATGCGAGCCATGAGACTCTTACTCAACTTTGAAATCGCCGACAAGAAGTTATTGGTTAAAGTTGACCCGAAAACTCAGGAAAAACTGGACGAATTTAAGAAGACTAAAGGAATTGTCGGCGACGAGTTGGACGACCAGACCAAAGAAGAGGATAAGATAATACTGTCTCAGCTGCAGATCGTGCTAAAGGAGCACGAAATTGAATTGTCTAAAGAGCCGGACCCTAAAGAGCGAATGCGGCGCTTTCAGAATGACAAGAGAGATCCAACCAAACCGGAGGTTAATTCTATTTTGTTTCGTGCTTTTCATAGATGTGTTTTTAATCTGAATCACAATTTTTACTGATAGAATTTATCGGAGATGGACATGGAAGACGATAAGCGATCTTTGATACATCGAGAAATCGATAAATTTCGGGATACTTATAAGGTAAACAGCTTTAATGGGCAAATTTAGCTTTTGAATACTCCGGGATTATTGTTTAGGAATAAATTCAATATATATGATAGTAGTTTATAAAAAAATATATACAGTATTAGCAAATTTTTTAAATTGCTTTTGTTAGTCTCTTGCCTTAATGTCAGAATTTTATTCGTGAGAATGTTTAGATTTGTTTAGCATTAGATATTTGATATTTTTTAAAGCAGTTTTATGATAAAAGATATTGATTTATCGCGCGATTATAGATGATATAAAAATAAGTTTTTGTTAGCGCTTGACATATTGATTCCCTCACAAAACCAGGGCTTTCTTATGTTTGTGAACAAAATGATTGAAACACCGGCTTTGAAAGGCGTTATTTTGAATGATAGCTAATAGGAGAGAGAAAGGCGGCGGTGAGTAATGCTTTGTCCTTTAGTTTAGAGTTACTTTTTTTAAATCAAACTATTATTAACTCTTTGGTTGGTTTTAACTAAAATGATTTGGTGAGTATTAAATACACTTATTTTGTTTAATTATGTTAATTGTCAAACGAATTTGTCATTTTATCGCGGGTCATAATATTACAGCAATATTCTCGCGTTAAAGAGAATATTTGAAATAATTTTTGGAATAAGTAGACAAGTATTTTTCAATTTATATACCGATACTTATATTCTTATCTAAAATAATTGCAAATTAAAATATCAGAGACTATTGCTGTAAGAACACTGTGAGACATTAGCACGAATTGGTGTATTCATTTAGCATTTTGGTATAGATAAACACTCAATTTTTGGTAAGTAGATATTTATTTAACAAAATAAGTGGCATTTGTTGGCAACAAAGCGATTATATTGGTGTTTACTTTTGTTTTGGTGAGTCAAATGAAACTCGATTTCGAAATATACTTGTAGTCAAATTTTTTTTGTTATTATAAACTTATTTCTGTTAGTAGTTTTATATTAAACTCTAATTAAAAATGTTTAATGACTGGGCATTTCGAGCAGACATTTTAGTCTTTAATATTATCGAAATATAGCGACAAACTGTGTATAGCGTCCAAACAGTGAGCAGAAATATTCATTTAATTGTGATCCAAAAACTTAGGTAAGGCAGACACTCGCCTTTAAAACAACATAAAAAAGTTACTTAACTATACTAACTTAATAATTATAAATATCACTTAACGTACTATACTTTTCTCTTCTGCTTTAAGTAAATAATTACAAAAAATTTTTTCCTCTAAAGCCGAAAATATTCACAAGACTCAAATTACAGTGAGAATCCGAATAAACGTAAATACTGTTCGCAACTTTTGTAAGATTAATATTTTAATTTTAATTATTATTTCGCTGACAAAATTTGTCTTTTTGTAAATCAAGTGAATTTAATTTGTAGAGCAAAATGAACCGAAAGTGCATAATCTTTGATTAATTAAATATCTATCTTAATTTTCTAATAATTTTTATAGAAATATGAGGAGAAAAAGGAAGAAGAAAAGAAGCGAAAAGAGGAACAAGAAAAGGAAAAGGGAAAAGACGACGATCGTAGGGATAGGAGAAACTCGAGAGACCGCTCAAGAGATAGATCGACCGATAAGGAGAGATCGAGAAGTTTGAGAAACAGGGACAGAGATAGGGAGAGAGATAGAGAACGAGAGCGGGAAAGAGAGCGCGAGCGCGAGAGGGATCGCGATCGTGAACGGGAACGCGAACGAGAGCGCGACCGAGACAGGGAAAGGGAGCGCGAGAGAGAGCGCGAGAGGAATCGAGAGCGCGAGAGATGGTCCGAATCGAGGGAAGAGAAAAACGATCGCAACGATCGCAACAGCGCTCCCGTTGAGGACGAAGAAGAGGCGTACGAGAGAAGGCGACTCGAGAGGCAGTTAAGGGAGAAAGAAGTGTCTTATCAGCGAAGGCTCAGGGAATGGGAGCAGAGAGAGATGAGGAAAGCAAAGGATTACGAAAGGGAAAAGTCGAAGGAGGAGAACAGGCGACTCGAAGAGGAGGAAGAGAGGCGTCGACTCAAAGAGTTTCTCGAGGATTATGACGACGAAAAGTCGGATTCGAAATATTATAAGGGAAGCTCATTAGCGCGTCGATTGCGCGACAGACAGAAGGAGTTCGACGGCGACGAGACTGAAAAAGAGCAGGAAAAGCGAGAGCTGGACGAGCTTCGCGACAAACTCGCTCAAGAGGGACATCCGGACCCCGACTCCGAAGCGCGAAAGCGAATGCTCTCCGAGAACGAGCGCGACCGCAACAGCAAAGTGGTCGGCGAACGAATTCGGGCGCTCATGTTGGAGGCCAGACAGAAGTCGGGCACAGCGGTCGCCGTCGAGGAGGACAACAGTGTCGAGTCGGACGAGACGCCCAAAGAGGAGATTCACGTTAAAACGTTTGGTTTCGCCGGCATGAAGTTGGGCGCCACGACCAATAGTAGCGGCGATAAAGCTGGTCAACAGAATCAGGCGTCGAACGCAAACACTCCCGATTCCATTCACGATAGCACTAACGCTAATAACGCAAACATTAGTAATGCCGCCAATAGTTTGGGACTACATATAGCTGGCGGTGATATTAAGAGAAAGAAACTCTCGGTGTCTGACGTTTTCAACTCGAACGAAGACGACGACCTGTTGACGAAGTCGAAGAAGCGAAAGCTGCCCACACTTGTTGACGACAACACTGACAGCAACTTGAGTTCGCCGAGTAATGTGAAGAGCGCTTCGGGGGATAATAAGGCGCTGTCCAACGAAGAGAAGCGCAAACAAATCAAGTCTCTCATCGAAAAAATTCCAACTTCTAAAGAGGAACTGTTTAAATACGAAATCGAGTGGACTCTCGTCGACAATGTATGTATTTTTATTTTGATGGCAAATGAATGATTAATTACAAAAGCATTTATGCGCACACAAACCAGACACTGATGGAGCGCCGCATTCGGCCGTGGATTAACAAGAAAATAGCAGAATATATAGGCGAAGAGGAGTTGGCTCTTCTCGACTTCATCTGTAATAAATTGCAGTCTAAGAGTTCGGCGCAAAGCATTCTCGACGACGTGGCGATGGTTCTCGACGAGGAGGCAGAAGTGTTTGTCGTCAAAATGTGGCGACTCTTGATCTATGAAATTGAGGCGAAAAAGTTAGGTCTAGGAAAGTAGATATTAAGCGATTGTTATATGTATTTATAGTACCTTTTCATTGCATCAAAACTAATTATCGATTGTATTAATTATGAATAAATAATAAAATTATTTCCTATAATTTATTTATTGCATCCCAACTTAATTATTTCAATTTATAATAACTAAATACTAGTAATAAATTAAATTGTAAATAAAACACAAAAATAAATCGTATCAAAATTTAAAAGTTAATCACTATTCATATGACGGCCAGCGGTGACGCCTCGTTGGCGAGAAAGTTGCCGTAATCGGTGGACTGGAGGTGTAGTTTGAGGTCTTCGAGAGTCTCGCACTGAACCAGATTGAGGTAATCCGTCGACGACAACACTCCGCACTTAAAGCCGCGGATCAGAGCCTCGAGGTATCCGTTGTTAGCGTTGAATATGGCGTCGAATAGCATCGCAATTGTGGTCAATATTGTTGTCGACAGTAATGAATCGATGATTACTTCACTTTACGCCACAATTGTCTGCAATGAGTGTCTGTCTGTGCGCGCACTCTATGAGTGAGTGTTAGTGAACAACACGTGTTCTTGTTTTACATTTGAATAACGCATTAAATCTAAACTAATTATTTAATAATAGTTAATACAGTATTAAGTTTGCTATCATTGGAGCGATTGTTTGACTGCGAGTGCGAAACATGAGAGCGCTTCAAATGGAGTATAAATATGAGGTTTGCAGAGATTGCGAACATTTGATTGACGCCAACACTGTTGTGCACCTCATGGACAGGTCTTTCTTGAGAGTCGCGCATTTGATTTGCTCCGATATGGTGTGCAACATCGACAGACTCGCCCATCATTTAGAGTCGCGAGAGTAGGTTCGCTTCGATTCGATATCAATGCATAATTCATTCTCACTCTTAGACATGTCGACCGTCTTCGGATTGGACTCGAAACTAATTTCCGCAGAATAGGAATGCCACTCATCACAAATTGGAACCCAAACTCTGAAATGCGATCTCAAGATGTGGTCGACGATGAGAACCTATTGATGCGCGTATTGAAAAGCAAAAGCCAAGTGGTGTCCGAAATGATTCTCCGCTCACGTTTTGATGAAATGAATGCGTTACCCCAAACGTGAGTACCATTTTATTAATTGCCCTAATTTTATGACAATACTTAGAGATAATAATAATAAATACTAAATTGTCGATTGAATTCAACACAAAATGTTGATTATATCATTCGCACGCAAATTAAAGCCCGTAAAGCTTTTAAATGTTTGTATTTACGGAGTATTGTCGTTAAATTATGGTATTTATAGAATTGAAATTAATTGGCATTTATGTCGAATTTTGTCGCATAGCGTTGTGGGATGTTTGGCAGCCATCGATGAGGCGCTCAATCATTTTCTTATCAATTCTCGCGGAGAGACCTCTTCGATGACACATTAAACGCAAGCCTCTCGTCTCGTCTAATGGCTAATACTTTCAAATGTCAATTAACTATTTTTAAAAATCGCCATTAATATCAAATTTATGTCAATTTATAATAAACATCACTGAAGTGCAACAATTTTTAATGTTTCGCAACAAATAAATTACAGCACAAAACTCAAAAGCACACTTTTCGCTTTTGATTAGCGCTTCGATCAGTTCTGCGTTGCGATCCGACGGTCGAGCGGTCGGTCGAGCAGTCGGTTGGCCGACACTCGCGCTTCGATAGCCATTCAGCAAAATGACAGCTCTGTTGGCGAGAAATGTGAGCACCTT
>JAQIYA010000771.1:0-16931 GCA_034699355.1 Microtritia minima
GTTACATTTAGATTACATGAGGGAGAAAATTCTCCCTAAAAACAAGAACACTTTTAAATATTTTGCTATTTTCATATTTTACTATTTTTATCAATATAAATAATTTATCAATAATTGATTATTTGAAACTAAATAATACATTTAGATTTTAATAATAAGATTATAACTTATTTTATAAATTGAATTGTTTTATTGTGTTAGGATTGCTTGTGTCTAATCAGTTATTGTTAACTTGTAGGCTTTTATAAAAGTTATAATGTGCTAAAATATTGAAAACAAAACTAAATTAATAATTACATTAATGATTAAAATGTTCTTAAAAGTCAATATATTTAACGTATTACTATTTTTCATACCTATGCACTTATATAAATGTCAGAAATTAGATTTCTTAGTCGATGTCATAGAAAATAGTAATTTATTTTGGGAAAAATATCGCTTAGAAGAAGGAATTCCCGGTCTTGTTGTTGGGCTCGATGTCAATGGCGAGCAATTATGGGTTCAGAACTTTGGATTTTCTGATATCGAAAATCACGTTTCATGTAAAACAGACACTGTTATGCGCACCGGAAGTGTTAGCAAACCTATTGGCACAGCGTTAGTGGCAAAACTGGTAGACAATGGACTTCTTGATTGGGATTCGGACATTCATAAGTATTTAAGTGCACACGTTTTTCCGAACAAGGAGTGGAATGGTTGCGTATTTTTCTAGTTTAATTAGAAAATTAATAGTTAACTATAGTTTGATCAAATAAATTACAAGATATTTTTATTTTGAAAGGTGAAACCGTTAATATAACTTTAAGACAGTTAATTTCAATGACTGCTGGAATTCGCACGACTGACGAATTGCGAGACTTTCGGCAAATATATGACTTCACAAATGTGACCCAAACTGTGGCGATGTTTGCCGGCGATCCGCTTGTGGCCAAACCCGGCACCAAGTTTTACTACTCAAACTATGGCTGGCAGTTAATTGGGGCCATTGTTGAGTCGGTTACGAATCAAACTTATGAGACTTTAATGAATGAAATGTTTAAAGAGTTTGGCATGAATTCGTCGCGAATGGAGAGACGCGAGCAAATCATACCGAATCGGTCGCGTCAGTACATGAAAGTTAATCACGATAATCACTATACGCTCAAAAGTGCGGCTCTTTTAGAAAATTTAGGTCGACCTTTGCCTCACTTACCGATGGGCGGTGTCTCTGCCAGTGTGCCTGATTTGCTTAGATTTTCTCATTTAATGATTACAAATTACAAAAACGAAGGTAATTGCAATTTAATAAGTTTAATCTAAGACAGAACCTCAGCGATAGGCTTAGCTTAAGAGACTTTTTGAACATAACATTACACAACATAACATAAGTTATCTAAAGTTAGTTTGCAAAGAAATTTCAATTAAAAAATTATGAAATTCTAACAATGATTAATTTAAACACTAAAATTTTTCTTAAAACTTATATTTTTAAGTTTTCCTATAAATAATTATAATTAGTAATTTAACAAATAATTTTAAAATAAAAAATTTAAATCTATATTAAAATAATATTTATATAAATACATAACAGAAAGCCTTTAAAATTCTTACAAGTGTCAGAGATAAATGTTCGGAGCAAATAAATCATTTTCTAAATCTGAAGATTTCATTTTTAAAATGAAAAAATGCAATAAAACATGTCTTACACGTGTTAGGATATCTTAAAAAAGCCACTGTCAAAACACTATGGACTCCTCAACCGTATCTAAAATCCAATTCTATTGATGGCGGTGTCACCAGTTATGGTATGGGATGGTATATCACTCAATTTAAAAACGGATACTTTTCTGGCATCGATTACATTCACTATAGCGGAGTAGTGGCGGGAACTACAGTAATGATAGGATTATTTCCCGATTTGGGTGTGTCGATGGCCGCAGTCGCTAATACGGGAGGTTTGAATAATTTTGATTTCACTGGAATGCCAGTCATTAAAAACTTTGCCGCTGAAATAATTAACAATTTTTTAAAAAACAGTTAGTGATTAAAATTAAATATTAAATATATATTAAAAATAAAAATTAAGATTATTATAGTAAAATATTAAGTAAAACTTTTTTTAGAAATTTATATTATGAATGAAAAATTTATGAAATAAATAATTCATAACTAGATAAACAATTATTAAGTTTTCCGACGTCTATCTAGTGAGTAATGAGCATAAATAAATTAAGCATGAAATCCACAAAATTAATAATGTAAATGAAACATAAGATTAACTTTTTTTAGCAAATGGTTTAAACCTCTGTGAAAATTGTTTGAATTTTTCTAAATAAATTTCTACGCTATGAGTTATTATATTTCATTATTAGTTTAGTTTATTATTTTATTAGACAATGCATTTTAAACTTTATGTTTAAATTAAATGATAAATGCCTGCAAAAATAATCTCTTAAAAAAGAGTATTTTGGGTGCGAATTAGACTTTCTTTTCTCGTGCGCGAGTATGAAAGCATCAGTTATAGATTACAGGAATGTGGTCAACAAGTTTTCCACAAGTAATTTTAAAAATAATATTATTATTTAATCAAAACATAAGTTATATAAAATGTATAAAATTTAATTGCATACAAAAAACATATGACTTTCCATTGCTTGCGATCGCGATTCCTATTTAATAAATAGTTGCCAACATTATGCGCAAGTCTTACGCGTGCAGTATTTAGTTAAATAACTTTTAGTTACTCAATAAATGGACACTCGAAGTGAACGATTGAAAGTATTTTCGCTTTGCGACAAACGCTCACATCGATAGGCACAATACGGACGAACGAGACCAGAGTCGGCTCAAACCTGACCACTTGCCAGCCAGTTTGCCGATGCCCGATGTGGACAGTGGTCCACCGCTGCCGATCGGCGGACACTTCTGCTTTATAGCTATACTCCCGTATTTTATTGCTGTTCGACATCGGCCTGTCGTTCAGCAGAAACATCATCGACGAAATGATGGACGGCTGCGATAAGTGAAATGAGTAACACTGGCTGTCGTCGTCAGCGTTGCCGCCGATCTTACAGCGAAACGGTTTGGCGTACTTCTCGCTCAGACAGGCATTGATATCGCAGCTCAAGTTATTTCTCGTTCCGTTTCCGCCACAATAGCCCGAAATGACAGAATCGGCCACTAAAAAACTCCGGCCGTCGACCGCTCTGGACATCGGTTTTGGCCTAAGATCATACACCGCCGACAATCGAGTTACACACAGGGCAGACAAAATAGTGGACGAATTTCTAGTTATGACAGCTATTCTGGGTGTGAGCGCGTGTCTGACCGTCACTCGTATGTATCGACACAGTCGAGGCTCGAACCAGAGCTGCTGCTTGTTATGGCAGCTGTACTCGAAGTAATCGAATAACTTAATCCAAACCAATTTGTCGGTCGATATATCTATCCTATAGCAAGTGTGGTATTTATCGGTAAACTTCAAGCCAATCGAGTTAATCCAGTTATTGGCTCTCAGGTCAGTCACGGCGCACAGTGGCGTCTCATTATTGGCTGCAGTCATGCCGTTCTCGTTAACCGCAATCATATTGTCGAGTATCATGTCGTCCAAGTTGATGGCCTCCATCGGACGCCATCCTCTCGCTATGTAAACTACGCTCTCGTCCACCGGACTGCCATCGAATTGATTGTGCGCTTTCCAGTCGTCTATAATCCGTATAATTTGGTTTCGATGCAAATAAAAAGTTTCGCACTTTAAAAGCCAGTTCAGCGTTGACTGAGAGAGCGTTTTGATGTGATCGCCGGTCTCGTCAATATTACGGGCAATAAATTGTGCGCTTAACGACCGAATTAACGGTGTGTTACAATTCTCAGACAACTCTAGCAAATAGAAACAGTTATTCATATTGATATCGCTTGCGATCACTTCGGACAGGGCGTGGACCACATCGACGAACTGATAAAAGTGGGCGATTTCTAACAATTGATAAATGATAATCTCGTCGCCTCTCTCTATTGGTAATATACCGGTCAGCAGATACTCGTAAAGCAAGTAAAACACGCTTAACGGTATGTCATTTCGATGGGTTAACCGTATTTCGCTTTTGCTCTCATTAAGGTTGTCGTATAAGCGGAACCAAGTTTTAAAACAGTCACTATTGGCGGCCAAAATGAATTTATTGACTCGAATTTTGTGGTCCCCGAAAACGAGACAAATGTCGCTCATCTCGCTCACCATTTTGGTCAAGTTTTTAAAATATATATCATCGAGCTTTAGATTTTTTCTCATTCCTTTGTTTTTCAAAATATCATAACAAATAAAGAACAAATGCAAAGTTTGAAACCTATACTGCAATGTTTACAAGTTTGTAAAAATTACAAGCAATTATTGTCAGTGTGTTGACTCATGTTAAAGATATTAACTTCACATTTGTTGTTAGCGGTGATTATCATTTATCTAATTCAATAAAGCGCACAAATAAATATATTTTATTTTAAGCAACAAATAAAGTTTATATGTTATTTTTCCATCTACTTCTATGTTTCTTTATCTTTAACCGGACTTTTTAAAAGTATATAAACAGAGATAATTGAACTATAATTGATTGTAATTAATGATGGATTCGAAGAATAATAAAGAGTGAAAATAAAAGTTTTTAAAATTGAAATTTTTATAATTAGTGAAAAAATTTAATTTTTTGGTAATAAATATTGATTATTGATTATTTTGTAAATATCATTCCATATCTTTTGTCACATTCAAACTTAAATAGCATTATTCCTTGACATTGATTTATAGCAATATAAGTTAATTATTTTTTAAAAATTTTACTTGAATACAATGCTAATTAAAGCTTGGTTTGTCAATTATAAATGTCGGTGAAATTTATTTTCAATACCTGTAAATAAGGATTTCCTATCAAATTATTATCATTTTATTTTTTTATTAAATAAAGAAACTTTTATTCATTTATTATATAATCAATGGATTAATTTTAAGCGAACGACAAAATTTTGTCGTCAATAATTAGTATAAATTCTTTTCTGGTTTGCATAAAATAAGTTTTGATTATAAAAGATTTGATTTTATTTGTTTTTAAATAATTCATCGTTTGTTGAGAAACAGTAAATTTAAGGTACAATAATATCATAATACTTATAATTTTAATTATATTTATTAATTGTAAATTTTATTGCTGTTCTATTAAAACTGTTTCAATTTATGTTCGCATAAAATTAGATGAAATTTGCCATTTTTCTGGTCGTTGTTCTGATGGCCGCTTCGTTTCATAGCGTGCATTCTCAGAACTTCGATGAAGACTTGGATGCGCCTCAAGACAACCCAGAGGTCGACAATTCCGAACCTATTGAACCGGTTGTCAACGCCGTCACCGATGCTGATCAAGAGAGTACTTATGAGTGATTATTAACAATGTATTAATTTTTCTATAATAAACAAATTTGTTATAAATCGATTCGGTATCGACTCCGTGTCCAGTGTGATGACTAAATTATAATAAAATTACAATAAAGTGTAAAATACTTTTGCGCATTCATTTGTTTTGAGTTCGTTTAGTAAAACTAATAATTCTTTTAATATGTATAAAATTATTAAGCATACAAACCATAAATTAGTTTTTTTAGTTCCAAAAGTTGCAAATGTGCATCAAATAGTTATTTTAGTTAAATGGTCTAATTATTACTTAAAATTATTAGTAATTTTAAATTTAAATTTGTGTTAAATTGCAGAATAAAATACAAATCCTATAAAAGTGGCAAAATTCATGCAAATTGATATCTATAGTTATATTTTGTAAATCAATATAAAGAATTAAATTTGATTAAATCACTGACAAAAATTTTGACAGTGAGAGCCGAATTTAATGATTAGTATTAATAAAATTAATTAATTAAATATAATATTAATCAAAATAAAAAATGTCGAACAAAATTAATTAAAAGTCATATTAGAACTAACGTTATTTATGTGATGAGTAGCGCTCATCTGATTTGCCTCTGAGTGTGCAGTATTTATAATGACGTAACGCGTGCGTTGAAATCGTGTTTCGGGTCAGACAACAGACGGAGGACAGCGATGTCTGTGCGACGCGATTACAACGCGGAGCGCAATCCTCTCACTCTTTCGCGACTGTACCCGAAGTACGCCCTGTTGGGCACATACCGTTGTGAGCCGCACGCGTTGCAGTTGGACAGCAATGTGGTGTCACTCACGCACGTCTGGCCTAACGTTGCGAATCCCCAGTTTCGGTATAACATAAACATACCGTTCGCCGAGATTAGCGACTTATACTACTGCAACGACGACCGCATGCCATCCATTTTCATTAAGCCGACCCTCAGCTCGAATCTCAAGTTACAGGAGTTCATGAATTTGTCGCGCACTTCAGAAAACGGTCTGCAATTCAATGTCCACTCGAAAGGTATGCATATTTTGCCCCAAAAAAATGCTTTGAAAATGTTTTTAAAATCACTTTTTCATAGATAAAAGAGAGCAGTTTATGATAATTGTGTTGAGCGACAGTTTAAGCAGTTATCTCATAGACTGTCTTCGCCTCATAATGAGGACGAACTACAGTCACGTCAAACTGCGAGAATATCACCCAAACATTGCAAAGTTAGAGCTGAACGCTGTGCTCATGTTTGCCAATCATTTTCGTGTGTCTTCGAAGCGCAAACTTTCGGAACGCATTCGCGGCCGAGAGTCGAGACCGCTGGCCAAGCGTTTGCGTACTTCCGGTGCGGACCAACACTCGGATCAGGCGTTGGCCACAGAACTCACGTGCAGTGTGTGTCACGAGCTCTACATCGACGCCGTTCTTCTCGACTGTTCGCACACATTCTGCTCGGACTGTGTTCCGTCTAACAAGTGTCCGATTTGCGGACAAAGCGTTAAGAGTCGATGTCGACAACTAATTGTGGACAAATTGGTGAATCGAATCGAGGCGTCGATGACAGCCGAACAGAAATGTCGGCGAGAGATAGTCATCTTTAAGCGAAAGGCCAAAAGCATGGCTAATATAAGAGCTGCGAACACAATAGTGTTCGCAGCTCTCAACAGATCATAAATAAAATTATGAGCGCATTACCTCTCCTTAAATTGCGTGAAGTAATAGGTTAATATGAGTTAATTTGATTTATAAGACAATTGCGCATACAATTACGACTAGATTTCAGATAATGTTCAGATAATTTTATATGAATCATAGTTATACAAATATCATGATAATATGTTGGAAAATACAATCAGATATGTTTAAATCAAATACTATCAGCATTTCTACTGAAATTTTAATTAAAATTTGTAATATCTTGAGAATTTTCGATATGCGATTCAGTGGTGTTGCTTCTGTAGTGAGTCCAAACATATTATCATCTCTTAATATCTTTTCTTTTAGTTTTGCGTTAACTGCTACTAACTTTAAGCGAGACTAATGCGAGACAATATTTTTGTCGCAATTTTAAGTCAATAAATTCGCAATATTAATGTTATTTTATTCGATTAGAATCTCTCGATGTCGATGTCTTTGTTGCACTCACTTCATTGTCTTCATTTGCAGACATATTAATTATTTTTTAGTCATTTTTATTCATTATCTAATAGGAAGTGCATATCTTTTGGTTCTTACTCTTTAAAGTATTATAATTTATATTCTTGTCATAGCTTTCTCTAAGATTTTTGTCTTGCAAAAAGAGAGCAACTTTATGTGAATTTTACTAACACTACTTAAAGCCTGAAAATAAAATTACACTTTATGTGCGCGCAAATTAAATTGAGGTAATGCGGTAAATATATATTTCTTTAAATGTTTATAAATATTTTCCTTACATGTTAATGTATAATTTTCAAATTAAAATCCAATTTCTATATCTAATAAATACATTTATGTGACTTAATTTTCAATTTATTAATTACTTTATTTTAACAAAAATATATTATTTTGAATTATACATATCAAAATAATTAAATGATAATCATAATTAACTTCATACCATTTTATTAAATGAAAATACGCTTTAAAAAAATTTTTCTCCCAAAGATTGAAATTCTTTTGAATGAAAATATTGTAGTAAATTAAGTGAATTAACTCATTATTATGTCCGTATGCCATATGGTATTACAGCTATTATTAGCTGATTTTGTGTTTCACAAAAGATAACTTATAGATTTGAGATGTCCTATTGTTTACTCCTCTCCCGGTGCAGAATTGATAAATCACAAAAATTAAAAGTTAAACGAGATATAAAGTTAATATAATCAATAAAATACAAAAATCGCAAACGAAGTTTAAAGCGCAAAAATTCAGAATGCAATAATTTTACAAATATTGGTTAAATTTAAGAAAAAATTATTGATTAAAATTGTAAAGATTTTTTTAGATAAATTTTTTAATATGGATTGACTAAAGTGTCACAAATCTCAATGTTATTATTTGAAATCCAGAGTCGGTCTGACCTCTAATTTAAACTTTAAATAAACTAAAATACAGATCACATTCGGACAAATATATTTTCGTGAGCGAAAAACAAAGTGTGAATTTGTTTTGTGAATTTATAAACAAATATATTTAGTGTCAAATTAGAAAATTTGCGCATATATTAACGGGTTTTAAATTTACAAAATTATTGTATTAATATTAATATATTCCCAACCAAATTCTGATCCCTATAAGAGTGACGCGTTCGCACAAAATCTTGTTTGCCTCAAAAATAATTAATTTAATTATTCTTATTTCGAGTAAATTTAATTTACTTTTTTAAGTAAAATTTGATACGACTTTGGAACACAAATGGGAACCGAGAATAGCATCACAGCGTTGGCGTCCGGCTCTAAATCGGCGGATCGGTCGCCGTCGGGCAGCGCTACCGAATAGCCTTTAGTGGTCTGCAGAAGTCGGGCCAACACGACGAACAGCTCGGCCAACGCCAGCTTATCGCCGATACACATACGCCGACCGATGCCGAAAGGCACGAACGCCGGCGGTCGCGACCCGACATACTGGCCGTTGGCCAGAAACCGGTCTGGATTGAACATGTGGCCGTCGGGCCAGTACTTCTCGTCGGTGCACACCGAAAACAGGTGCACCACAACGTTAGTGTTGGCCGGAAGTGTCGCGTTTGCGATTCGGATGTCGGCCATCGTCTTATGAGTGGCGCCCAACGGAGACACCGCTCGGAATCGCAGCGCTTCGCTCACGAACGCCATCGTGTAGTGACACCTGTTTTTGTCGGCCTGTGTTGGCCGCCGATCGCCGATTTGGGTTTGGATTTCGTGGCGCATTCTCTGCTGCATCTCTTCGTGATTAGCCATCAATAGTACGATCCACTGGAAGGCGAACGATATGGTGTCACTGCCGGCCACGAACAGGTCCCACAACGCGAGTGACAAACTCTATGATGGGGTAAATCAAGTTTCATATAGAAATTATATTTAATATAGTATAAAATTTAAGAATTTTTAATATGAAATTTTTGTTTACATATAAATGCGTTAATATAAATGCATTTAAGAGTTGACTGAGAGAATTAAATAACTTTCTTAATAGATCACGAATTAAAAATCTGTAATTCAGTATTTTTAAATCTCATTGAATACCATTCAACATAACTTACATGTAAAAATTTGTGATTAAGAAACTGTTAGCAAAAGATATGCAAATATCTCAAGCAGTCTTCGAAAAGTTTAGTTTAAACCTTCAATTATAAATAATTGAAGGTTTAGAAGCTTCGGTTGTTTTCGAGACAAAGCTCATACAAAACTAACACTTATAAATGTGATAATAGACTCTTTTATCAAGATTTCAATTAAGACAAATTTTATTTTGATGCTATTATATAGCGCTAACAAATTTGAATCACTAACAAAAGCTAGAATAACAAAAGCGAATGAAAGTACTTGTGGTAACACAATGAAGATTAATGATAACCATATTAATAACTTTATAAAAAAAATGTCTGCTCTAGTTTTCGATTGTAGAACTTCAGACTAAATATATTCAAAACATTTATTTAATAATAATAAATATATGAAACCGGTATACGAGACAGAAGAGACGCACATAATCATTGAGATAAGAGGCCGATTCCTTTTCTTTAGCGATGGCCTCGTTTTTGGCGCTTATGAGCGCATCGGCGAAGTCACGAACGAGTCCGCCGTCGAAACTGTCGATATGGCGCTTGTATTTATCCATTATTAACGCTGAACTTTTGATGTACTCATTGTTAGTCCACTCGTATTTTGCCAGATATGCAAATAATAGAGGTTTTAGTATTGGCACAAATTTAATTAACGCCAATTTGTAGCCGAGCTCGAAAAATGTGCCGTTAATCTTGTGTATAGTTTGAAATTCGGGATCTTTAAGTGTGTACCTTAAATGGCAGTGTTTTATGAATTAATAATGAAGTTTTCGTGAAATGTTTATTTTAGCAAAACTAAAGTGCGTAAAAACTATCAATAATGAATTAATTATATTAAAATAGAATAGAAAAATTATCTTTTCTAAAGATTTATAATGGATTCAAAGTAAATACTGTTCTGGATTAATGATTTTTTTGATTAGCAAATTACAAATTTTTATTATTAAGAATAGCATAGCTCGTTGACGGTTTTTTTTTCTTTTCTAAAATTTATTAAATTTCTTTATGAAATAAAAAAATATAAACTAAATTTCTAGTAATTTAACAGTTAAATACTAATTTGAAAGAAAATGAGTGCACAGAGTGCTTGAATTACTGAATTAATCTACAATTTCTATTTAGCGCCGTAATAATTTAATCAAACCTTAAATAAATGTCAGAGTAGTTTTAATTTCGTATGTTTGTTATTCATTTTAATTAAAATGTTATTTAAATAATAATATTAATATATTTCTAATTTGTCTTAAAACTTAAAGTAAAGTCTGAATAATTTAAACTAAAACCAAAACAAGATCGTAATATTTTTAAAATAGTTTTTAATTTAAATCACATATTAACTCGAGTTATATTCAAAGTGCTTTTTTATAGCAATTTTTAAAAAAAAATTTAAATAAAAACATTGTAAATGTCATAATTAAACTCAAATTCAGGAAAAGTAATTTTTCATTTATATCAACGGAAAATGCAAAATAGATGTGAATGTGCAAAAATTAGATCAATTAAGGGATTTAAAAATTAACTTATATCTCCTGAAATCCAGAATTTTTGACTACTGTCCTGAATAATGTAAAATCTATTATCATTTATACCTAAATTTAACCGATAAATATATTTTAATTGTAATTTTCCAATATTTATTTTAATACAATGTAAATATGGATTATTTAATTTTCATTATTTAATTATGAAAATATGGGTAAATATAAAAATTGGGCTTATTATTATAACAAACTAACTATTATAAATTAATTTAATTATATTAACAATTTACAGGTATTTTATGATTGCATGAAACTTTTAATAGAATTTCTAATATTTATTAATTCAATGTGTGCCCACATTTAACTTACTGCACATAAAATATTAGTTAAAAATTAATCATTAAAATATTATTATTTACCTTCAAATATCTAAACGTTAATAAATTTAATCTGAATTAAAATTTATAAATATTAGAGCAAAAAATAGTATATAAAAATTTAACTAAAAAACAATTAATAGAAACCTTTTTCCGAATCCCGAAATGGCAATAAAATTATAAACGGCGAGTTGCAAATAAATGGCCGCATTGAACGGCTTTCCGATGCCCTGCTCGGCAATTATGTCACGCATGGTCTCGTCAATGACCTCAACGGCCAATTTGGCCAACTTATCACTATTGGCGTAATTCCTAAGAACTGTGTGCGACACTCTCCTAAGACTTTCCCATTGAGGACTGTAGTCGGCCAGCAATATATTACCGCCGTTCTCGTTGCACAACAGTTTTACTATAGATTTTATAAATATATTTGCTTCAAATTGTACTGAATTGACAAAAAAATTATCAATACATTCAATGACAGACCGGCTTTGTTTTGGGGTCGACCAGAAAAAACACTTTTACTAAACGCCTCTTTAGCTAAATTTAAATCGAAAATAAACACATAGGGCTCGCTTCCCAACCAAAATGTATATATCGGGCCGTATTTTTTCGACAGAGTTATCAGCGTTTTCATGGGATGTGATTTTGTTGAGCGGAACACTATGAATGAAAAAGAAAATCAAATCTTAATTAGTAAAATATTTAAAGATAAAAATTTTATTTAACATGAATACCAAAAAAATTTAATATCTTACAGTAAATATTTCCCAGTAATGGTAAAGGAAAGGGTCCTTTTGGGTAAGACATTACTTTCAAGTAAAAGTTGCAAACATAATATACCAAATAAGCTATAATTACGCCAACTATTATCGATGTCATTGATTCGATCATTATAGCAATGATTGCGTTAATGATTTAATTTCAAATTAAGTTGGAGTCTAGATATGAGTAAAATAGTTTTTATTTGATGTTGAATTTATTTTCAAGCGATTCAGTTTTTTGGTTTGAATCTCAATTAAAATACAAAATTGATTGCATCAAAATTATGTTCATAAATCTTCATAATAGGTATACAAATAAAGATGAAATTTATTTGGCATAAAATAAATTATTGATAAATTATCAAAAGTTTTAGGTTACAAATGATACAATTTTTGTTTTAAATAAGTCACTATTATTAGTAAAAATATTAAATTATTTATTGATTTATATAAATTATACTTTAATAAACATAAACTGAATTTTATAAGAAATATTCAATAGACTTAACATTTTGAATTACAAATGTCTAAACTAAAGTTATAATATTTCGGAATAAATGATTTGTAACTTTCATTAATTGTGATTGTGATCTATTCATTTTTGGAAATTATAAATTTAATATAAATTGTGAATAAAATTAATAGCTTCAAAATATAATTATTATCATTTTTTTTATAATGAATATAAATGGTTATTTACACGTACGACATATCAACTTACATCGTGCACTATATTTAATTAGTAAATTTAGCTAAAACTGGTTTAAATCTTTTGTTTATGTTTTAATTAAAAATAGATTAGTTATACAATTAATTTTTGAAGAGGTTTCAAAAGCTAAAAAAATTTCATACACTATTATTAATTTTAAATAAGAATTTTAATTTTAACTACATTTAACTATATATTTAAAGTTTTAATCACTAATAAAAGACATAATAATTAGAGACATTAGAGACATAATAATTAAGTTATAAATTATAACACATAATTTCTAATTTGTATACAATTTTTATTTTTTTCTCGAGAGTCGAGCATCGATTATAATTATTAAGGAGAAAACGTTCAAAATTAAATTTCGAGTTAAATTTTTATAAAAGTTGAAACTTTAATATTTCCAATATTATTGATAATAACATTAATCGTCTTAATGTAAATGTTGATAAATAATCAACTGTTAACTACTTGTGAAGACTAAATAAAGCACATCGACTTTACTTATTATCTGCGCTTAACATTATATTTGCGAAAATATTGAAAGTTTATTTACCACAATAAACAGTTTAATCAGATTTAATTTCATTTTTCTCTGTTGACCTTTAAAATGAAAAAAAACTAATCAAATGTTAATTTAATTATATTCAGCTCGAAATTACATCGATTTTCTCGCATTTTTATCTTCAAAATTAAAAGTTATTGGGTTAGTATTATATGTTACTAATAAATTATTCTCTCATTAAAATTGATTCAAACAGGTCTGTGAAAGGTCTTGATATCAAAAGCTGTGCCCATTTTTCGATCACACTTAAAGACGCGTTAATTAAAAAAGAGTTTAATGAAGTTTTCAATGGTAGCAAAACAGCGCGAAAGCCGTGAAATATCAATCATTTGCTGGCAATAGTGATGTGCTGTTTGTGTTGGAGCGGCAAAAACTCGTCTGTCGTCTCATTGGACTGCTCTCAGCGGTTGACGTCAATATTGGTTTAGGAGTGAACACAACAACACAAGCGCTAACTATACGGCCAGAAACGACTTGACGTAACCTTCGTTTCGCCGTCAATACGTTAGAGAGAGATAGAGAGAGACTCGCACTAAATCTCGTTTATTTTGGTTGATTTTCTGGCAAACATTATCCACTGTTTTGTTTTTTCTCCCTTCAATTCATTTTTTCATAAAAAGCAAAACCGTTTGTCGTTTGTTTCGACTCTCTATTATTGACATCTATTGTCGTATCGGTTGAGCGCCTTCTGGTCTATTAAAATCAACGATTGTTTTCATTTTCAATAACGGATTCGCTTTTATTTATTGAGCGAAAATTTTCAAACCGTCTCTAAGGTATGGCTTATTTTTTTTATTGTTTGTCACAAATTATGTTATCTGTAATTAATATCTAAAGAATGTGCTGATAATTAAGAAATCTGTAAAATATTTGTTTTGCGTATTTTTTCTCAAGTGTTTACTTTTTCTAATAGAGACCGAATAAACTGTGGAAAGAGTTGTCCGACTTATTGCGCTAATAATCCATTTATTTTAATAATAATAACCCAATATTCGTGCTCTTCTTTTTCAAACTTATTTACCACATATCTGTATGAATCTATAAAAATAGTTGATATCATCCTTTTTATGAGATATCGTAACTTTTATCTGTTATAAAAAATTCTATAAATCATAAAATATAAACCGCGAAAAAGCAAACCGCTCTCTCGTCTGCCGCTATCAAATAAAAACTTTGTAATTCTCTAATCACTGTTTTTGTTTTTCTTCATTCAGATTTTTTAAAAAATACTTATCGGTCTCTCGATTTCTTTGTGTATTGTATTTTTTCTTTCGAAGTAATCTTTCGCTTCACTCGCGCCCACACTTTTATTCAAAAGGTTTTTTATGTATTTATTTATTTTTTTTTTGATTAAATTCGTGAAGTTTAAATTTAAAGTATTAGTCGAAATCAAAGCTCGCCCACCATTTACCTACACTCGTAGAAAATCTATTATATATTAATTTTTTTTATTGTATTCTTGTTGCAGAATTATATCAAACAGTTTGTGGTCTCGAAATATAGGTTAAAAATGCCAGGAATATGTGCGCGATGTAGTAAAACGGTTTATTTCAACGAAGAAAAAATGGCAATTGGAAAGAGCTTTCACGTTATGTGTTTCGTTTGTGGTTAGTTATTAATTACTTTTATTATTAGTTTTGTAATTTTATCTTTTTAATTGAAATTATTTCATATATTGTAGTGAATCATTGTTTAGAGAAAAAATTGAAATTTATGTTTTAGTTTTACTTTCTATGAGTAAAAATAGGTATTCGTTTTGGATAATTAATTTTAATAAAACTTTTTTGACATATTTAGTTAAAGCAATTTATTGAATTGTGTTCTGACTTCTGTTATAAAAAGTAAAATGCAAATTATTAGTTATTTTAAATCAATAGTATAATTATAGAGTTGGAAAAAATTGATATCACTTTAATTTCTAAGTAATTTTTAATTATATTTAATGCTGAATTACTATATATAAACTAATAAAAAAATTAGATAAAAATATTAGTTTAAAAAATTTAAATTCATTTTATTATATTATATATTCGCGTATATTTAATACGATGATTTATATTATAACCAAATGTTAATTTTAATACAATTTAGTAGAAGTATAATGTCTTTTTTGACGCACTTATAAACCTTCAAAACAGACTGTTTTTAATTTCTGTGTCATATGTGTTGCGTCTGTTTGCTTGTTATGTTTTGACACTTTGCAGTCGTTCATTTCAATCTAGTATTCATATTTTTCGTTAATATGATCTTTGAGGTCCATTATTTATATTAAATTTCTTCTGCAATCATTAAACCTTAAATTCATGTTAATTTTAGATATAAGTTTCGTTCGAGATAAGGAGGAAAATATGTTCAGTATATCAAAATATGTGAATGACATACATTTGTATATGCTTTGCATTTTGATGCGAAAAAATGCTATGAAAATTATTAGAAAAATTACTAAAATTAAAATTAGAAAATTTCTAATATTAACGCATTTATTTAAATAACACACAAAAATCATAAGAAGATCGTTATTTTATTTTTAATATTTTTTTGTATAACAGCATTATTTGAATCAAATCAAGTGTTCAAATACGTAATCAATAATTCGCTTTTAATTTTTTACTTTACTAATACAGAGTAATACTGATGTACAGATGTATTTATTTATGTTGTAAACAAAAATTATATTTCAATATATAGTTGGATCAAACATTTGATGTGTTTATTCAATTTAAAAATTTCTTTGCAATTTAAATGTTCTGTATTAGGAAAATATTGTTTTAAAATTTGTAAACTTACGCATAAAGTTATTTATAACTATGACAACTATTTAATATTCGACTCTAACTATGTAATCAGCATTAGTGTATGGGAGTAATTGAAGAGAAAATGTTAGAAAGCAATACCGCTATAACAACCATATAATGACAAAAATGCTAACAATTCGTAAATGTTTTAATTTTCAATATCTATGCGACCTTAAATTGAAATAGTTTTATATCAATTATTTGACAATTATTGTGTGCAATGAGTGTATGTGTAAAGATTTAGCATTATATGATCATCGAATTTTAAAACGAATTGATTTGATATAATAATGAGCAAAATTTTATCAGAAATTTATTTCTAATTTAAAATACATTGATTTGTATTAAACAAAGATTTTTAATATCCTTAATTCATTTTAAAAAAATTTATAAAAACATTTAAAGAAACATCTCTCTGATGTCATTAGAAATACTACGTTTAGGCGAAACAGATAAATCTGTATCAGAACTGTCTGTTGTCATGATTATAATATTAATTCTTATGTAAAGAATTCATAAACAGTTTATATTTGAAATGCTTTGAAACTGAAGAGTGTGTGAACACATTCGAAACGTTTTTCCGATTTGAAAGTATTTCAAATCT
>JAQIYA010000772.1:0-16922 GCA_034699355.1 Microtritia minima
CTTTTTAAGTCTAAATCAAAATTAATTTTTCAAATTTAAATTACGAAAACCACAAATTAATTAAAGCCAATAAATTAATCTTCATTTTTACTAATTTATTATTATTATGAGTAAAAAGTCGTCGAATGATTCAATGACTCAAAATGTTGGGAATAATTCCGAGACAACACGAATGTCAATCTGCAACGTATGTCTGCAATTAGATTACAACAATAACTTAGTCAAGCCTTGCGATTGCGGTGAAGGACAGGGATTTGTTCACATTAAATGTCTTCAGTTGTTGATCGAAAACACTCGCAGTGACCGCTGTTCACAATGCAAATCAAAATATTCTGGCGTTAAAATTGTGAGACACGGACAAAGTTTTTATCAATTTCTTCGTAAAAATTCTGGAGTAATTTCTAATTTTAAAAAACAAACATAAGCTAACAATCATTTTATTATAGGAAGTGTCGGGATTCATAGCCGCCACACTTGTGTTTTCGTTTTTCTATTACATTATATTTTTAGGAGTCATTGATTATATTATTTCGAAAGATATTATCGATAATGTATTGCGAATTATTCTAATCGTTCCAACGATTATATTTGGGGTTTTAATCACTTTAATATTATTTGGCTATATATGCAGTGTTTGCTACAGATATCACAAATGGCGCAGAAATAACTTGAGTATTACTGTCAAAATTGAAGAGAATAATCAAACAAAATTGAATACAAACAAAATTAGTAATTCTCCCAAAGAAAATCAATCCAAATTGGATAATAAAAGAGGCGCAGAAGTAATCAAACAGACATCAAAAAATGAAAGCAATAGCGATGAAAGAATGTTGAATGTTAAGAGTAAAGAGATTGACATTAATAAAGATCGACTTAAAGAAAATCCTTAATATAAAAGTGTCAAATTTAATAGGTTTCCTATTACTGTAATAGTTAATTGTTATAATTTTTAAAAATTTTTTAAACTTATTGTTTAAATTAATGTTGTTATCAATTTTTATTATATGAGTAATAAATTAAAATTCATTAAAAACTGTTCATAAATAAAACAATTAATTTATTTCTTAAAACAGTTATAACTCCATCATTTGTTCGATATCCATTATAACTTCATTCGTGAATTTTCCTACAAATAAAAATGTACTAAATTGATTAATTTATGTTTAAAAAATTTTACAATTGTGCAAACGTAAAAAATTATTGTATGATTAATCTTGTTATTATGAAATAAAATCAAAATTACCTAAAGATACAACATTCTGATTGGCAGCGATTATACAATCTTTTATTTCAGCATTATTTCCAATGTGAACATTACTGCAAATAACACTTCCCTGGATATTAGAGCCCTCTTCAATAATAACATTTTCCATAATAATGTTATTCATAATTTTTACTTTCTCGCCAATTGTACAGTTATTACCGATTATAGATCTTTTAATCGATGTTTTATCGCCAATAGATTTGCAGTTACCAATTAAACTATCGACTTGTGATTTAGCGACAGGAGTTGTTGGAGTTTTAACTACTTTTCGATCCAATGAATTCATTTGTTTTAGTATTATTCTATTAGATTCGCAATATCCCGCTAAAGTGTTAGCTCTCAGACAATAACCTTCTTTCAGTAAATAAGCGAAGCATTTAATTTTGCTGTTGGGGTAATAGTTTTCGATGTGATACTTTAGTTTTTCTTCGTCAATTTCAGCCTCATTTGGCTCCAATTTTTGTAAATTCAATTCAATTTCATCTGTTTCGATAAAATTAAATATTTGCAAAGTTGAAGATGGAGATACTATTGAGGATGAGTGTAATGAACTTTTATTTAATGGAGTAATTCGTTCTTTTCTAAACTGTTTCCTCACAAGCGAAGGAAAAAATTCTCCTTTTAAAGATGATATATTTCTATTATAAATAAAGTTTAAATAAATTTATAAATTTATATTTTATAAATTCTTACAAATTCTCTTCTAAATATTTTAATGTCCATTTCTTCAGAATATAAACGTGAGCGTCAAGAAGATTGTTGTAAATATTAAATTGTGGACATCTAAATAAAAATTTAATTATTAATGTTTTATTCTTTAATTTAGTTGTTTAAAGTTAATGTCAAAAAGTCAAAAACTCTATACTTTACAATCAGAGTTTGTCGCAAAATTAACTATAGATTAAGAAACATGCATGTATTTAATAAACGTTTGTAAATTATTTTGCTTTTTGTAAACATACAGTTGACTTAAAATATAAATAATTTGATTTAAAATTTTATAACTTAAAAAAAACAAATTAATATATAAATATAATTGGTGTATATTATTATTAATTATTATCACTCAAATATTATGCATTAAAAAATAAATAATGGATAGTAACTAACAAAGGATAAGAAAAACTTTCAAAATTATACAATTCAATTTCTAATTTTATATTTAATATTATAACAATTAAAACATTTTAAATAAGTTCAACATAATATTAACATAATAAATCTTACTTCTCAAGTAAAGACACACTAAAAGGTACGCTTTCATCAAAGTCTGCTTCAGAATTCAGAAACACTAAACGATCGCAATTATTTCTATCGATGCCAATCAAATCTTTTTCTGAAACGCAACTTAACATTCATTTAATACTATCAAAAATTAAAATACAGTAAAATTAGTAAAACAAATACCAGGTTTGTCTCTTCCTTTTCTGCCAGGAATGGAGTTATCATTATTTGCAACAGTACTAGAAATCAATGATATAAATGTTGGATTATGCGTGCGATACAAATCTATTAAACGGTTGAGCGAAAAGTCAGTTATTGTGTCGCAGCTAACAATTAATAAATCACTCTTTTGAGCGTAAAAAAATAAAATAATCAATAAATTAAAATAATTGCGTTAATGTATAATTACTCGAATTTTGTCTTTAATAAATCTAAGGCTGTCAGCGGTGGCGAAGTCTCGATTGCACGCAATGCTCACAAATTCAATTTTGATGTCCAGTTTTAATTCATTAATCGCTTTACTAATTATTTCTTCGTGAATGTCGAGAACTATTATTATGACTTCTATAAACAAAACAAATAATAATAATAATTGCAATTATAATGAAACTATTATTACCTCGAAAATGGGCTTTAATTAGTGAATCGATTGAGTAGTAAATCATTGGTTTGTTAGCGATCGGAAGCAAACACTTCACGTTATTAGCGCTCAATTCGGTAATTCTGGTGCCCTTTCCTGCCGCTAATATCACTGCTTGTAATTCATTCATTTTTAACATTTTTAAGATCACAATTAAATAGCAATTTTAATTTGATTGTCAACACATGTAATATCAGTGCTTGTGTGACGTCATCACAACCATGTTTTCTCATAAAGTATGCCATCAGTTATATTCATTAAATTTGCACATTTGTTAAGCTTATAATAAAATTATACTCTAATTTATTATAAAAATTAATCAAACATTAAATTTTGATAATATCCAAATTTGGAATAAAATTAATATTTAACTTATTAATCATTAAAATTTTATGATTTCTAATTAAGTATTTGGAATTTTTCTGATAATCGTATACTTAGCCGGTTATAAGTTTATTACAAATTATTAACTTATTTAATTAAGTCATATACAGTTTATACTTTGTGTTTTAATAGTATGCTTTACAATTAGAGATCGTCGTTTTTAAACTGGGCTAACCCTATGGTTTAGGTTAAAAGTTAAGACAATCATTAAGCTAGTGTTAACCTTTTTATAGAATTTAGATAATTTCTGGCTAATCTTGGAAATCGCAGACCTCTTAAAGGTAACCTAAAAGTAAATAACATTAATTTATTTATTAATTTAATGCAATTTAAGAACTTAAGTATAATTTAAGTATAATTTAAATCTTTGAAATGTAAATTTAACGCATGCATTAATGAATGGTAATAATAAATCATTATTTTGTTGTTTCATTCATCGCCATAAAAATTCATCGATAAGAGACTTCTAATACGATCAGAACAATAGCTTTGCACTCCTCATTGCAAACCTCACACATTTGATTAGTCGGCTATAAACCTTGCGATTGACACCATTCAATAATTTTATTATTTTTAATAAAATCATTTAAATCTGAATGTAAGAACATAGACATTTTGAAATGTGCGCTTTGTTTACATTCAAATAATGCGCGTTATTTATGTGACTTTTGGGTTACCTTTAAGAGGTCTGCGATTAGCCTAAATAAATGAAATAAGTTTGAAATAAAATATACATAAAATAAACAAAGTTACTAAAATAGCCTAATATGTAAATCGATATGCATATAATGACAGTATTCATCTAATTTGTCATGTATATAATATCCAAAAGTCAGTTATCCATATTTTCAATTATTGACCAGGGTTAACCTTTTATAATGGTTAACTTTAGGGTTAAAAGCAAACTTTTTAACCTGAGGTTAAGGTTAAAAGTTGAAGAAAATTTTAACCCACATTTTATTATTAAATTTAAAATTATATACATTTTAGAATTTTTAGAATATAATTAATTATTAATATTAACTTCATTGAAAACTAAATATGTCCATTTCATTCTCCAAACGTTATTTAATCCAAGTCTGATTTATCTTATTTTTAAAATTAACTTTTTTTACTTGTTTAACTTATTAATTTTGTTTTTCTTAGTTAATTATAAACCGATTAAAATATTAAAATTATTAACACTAATTATGCCAAACACTATTTAAATTTAAATTTCATTCAATTTATTGATATAACTTTTATCAAAAAAAACTTTAAAGGAACAATTTTTTTAACAATTTTAATTTTTGATATTTTTTTAAGTACAATATTTATTTACAAATTTATATATATATGACATTTTTTATATTATATATATATATTTATATTTATATTTGTGTAATTTATTTGGATGTATACATGTATTTATCCAAATGATAACATTTGTATTGTTATTCAAAAGCCAATTGTCTTTTCACATCGTTTTAATATTTGCATAATTGAATGAATAGGTAAATCTTTGTTCGATACATTTTCTAAGGCAAACTATGTGTATTTAATCAAAATGGCAATTGATATTCAATTCTAATATGATATTTTAAATCTAATTATTAATAACACTTCTGTCATAATTTAAAGATGTATTTATTGCTCACTCGAAAACTATATTAAGAAAATTATTGTTTTATAAATTATAAAACGATAATTAATTACAAGCCAGATATCTAAATAATTCTTTTACAATTCAACACTTTTTCAATTTCACTCTTAATTTATTATCTTAATATTAAAATTTAAACTAAAAGGGTTGTAAAAGCATACAGAGTGATACAGAGTGATCAATGATCAGCGGTGTAGTTTAAAATTCTTTAATTCTTAGTTTAATTCTTTTTCTTCATAAATATTGCCAAAAATGACTATTACTTCTTAACATAATTCATATTTTAAAATTAATTTTAATAATAATTGCAATAATTTAGCAAAATATAACAATAAATTACAATAACTAAGTTTTTAATGACTTCTTTGTCAATCTTTAAAATTAATAAATAAGTTTTAATATATATTTATTAAGTCTCATATTAATCACAACTAAAAATTATAACAATTATTTATAATAAGTAAATATTAATATATTAAATAATGTTGCATTTATGGGAGAATATAAAGTAAACAAAAAGAAGTACTGTTCAAATGAAATAATTCAAGCTATCATATTTTTATTCGCTGAATATTGAACACTCTGTACTATGAAATGTAACATAAATGTACAGTATATTTGTTTAATACCCTGATTTTTCATTCTGAAAAATCTAAATTTTAGGAGAACTAAAACAATTCTATAAGTAATTGGCTATTTATCACACTCAAAGCCAATTTATTGTGTTTAAAAATATGCTTCATTATTAATTTTTTATTTATTTAAAATACTTAAGTTAGAGTGGAGTCAAAGACATGAACAGTCTATTAAAACTTTGATTTTTCAAGGATAAGCAAAGTCAATAAATTCAAATTAAAAATAAAACTATTTAATTTTAAAATTTTAATAAAAGAATATTCCAAAATGATTTTGTTTTAAATACAATAAATGATAGATAACATAACAGATTAATATAACATACTATTGCATATTTTTGATTCGAGATCGAATAATTAATAATTGTAACTTTATTGTGATATAAAGCATAATCTTTTAAAAATTCTTATACAATTAACTCGCTTTACACGATTTATATGGACATGATATCGTGCAGTCATTGTTTTATGGACACTATAATATTTTAATATATCGGCAGTAAAGACTATGCTTTATAATGTTTAAATTTATTAACTTTATGTTGAATCACAACATATTTGCTTATCCATGTTAATTAGCATTTTTAAAGATATAACTGTACATCAAAAGCTTTAAATCAATAAACTTATTTGTTGCTAAAGATAACATTATTAACTTGTAAGCTAAATGCTGTAATAATGTACAGGAATCTACTACTAATCAACATTTTAAAAATTGCATATTTAACAACAATTTTTTTAAAATCTCATATACAATGTTTCGTCTAAAGGTTTTAAACTTATCTCAAAATGTTAAGATACTAAACCGAAATTGATTTAAGAAATCAACAATTTTTAATAGAGATTTATATACAATTATGACTTTTAACACTATTAGTAGAGATTTGCATACAAACTATCTGTACAATAAAAGCAATATATACTTAGCAAACCAGTAAAATGCAATTTGTCGAAACAGTTGAAAAGCAAACTTTCGAGATTTGAGATATAAAAATTTGCTAAACTTGATAACGCTTATGGTGAAGCAATTGAAGCGCGAATGCAATTATGCGGCCCAGCCTTCAAATTGGCTCGAAATGCCAAAAAGCGGTCGAAATGCGTTCAAAATGTCTTGAAATGACCATTAGATCGGCAGAGAGTTGTGAAGCGTTGTGGAGCGCGAGCGTCGCATCTCAGGGCGGTTTCATTAGCATTCTCTGAAGCAGAGCCACTCTCTCCTCGAGAGCCCTCTTCTGTTGGAGCACGTCTTGGAGTTGATTGAGGAGCTCTCTCTCGGATGACCTCCACATGGCCAGTATATCCTCCTTTGTCATCGATGACAAACGCATATTTTCAATTAAACTGATGTGTCGCGGACTCGGAATAATCACAGAAGTTTTTTTTGGCATAAAATCGTATAGCATTGCAGAGGAATGATAGGAATGATCTCTTTTTGATTGAGACGTCTGTTCTTTTAACTCCTTTTTTATATCCACTAAATCGTCATAAGACCAAGTTTTTTGCCAATATTTTGCTTTTTTATCCGATTTAGGACTATCATTATCTGAAAGCGATATATTCTCCAGACTAAAACTGGTAACAAATTGAGCGCCTAAATGTGATATATTATGGCGATTTGATTTGACGGGCGATGCACTTTTCTGAGATATCGCGCCCGAACTCGACGGCGTCGAGCTTTTACTCGACTTCAATAATTTGCATCTCGACTCAGAATTGGCACTTTTTAGACTAGACGTGATATTCACTATTTTGTTTGGGGGTAAAGGCTCGCGACGTACAAAAACTTCCTCTTCAAAACTATCTCGAGGTTCTTTGAATCGAATAGATGAGGGTTTAAATGAGGGACTAATTGCAAGCGATTCGCTTTCACCTATAATGCTATCGTGTTTAGTAGAAAATAATGGTTTCGTTGTTGTGATTTCAATTGAGTCGTCCTGAAAGCTACGTTCGTGTTGCTGCTGCTGCACGCTATCAGTGGTTAGAAATGAAGAGAAGAGAGCAAATATTTAATAACAACATTAATGGTGAACGCATGCAAAGTGCTAGAGTGGCACACATTGATGAACGTACACTTTCCTCACTTCCTGAATCATTTCAAAGAATTGCGATTTACTCTTTCTTCTTCGCGCCTCTTCCTTGGCTTTCTATTCATAGATAGGCAATCAAAGAAAAGACAAGAAAATACAAGAACATAATCGCATTGATATCAAATTGAGTACGTCTCACATGAATTCTCATGAAAACTCACTCTTTTGACACTCTTTTGAAACAGACTCGCGATCTGTCCTTCCCTGAGATTGGAAATGATTTCTTTGGCCGAATGGTGGGGCGAAACCAATTCGACTGTATTAATAAACCGATAGAGTTTCTTTTAAAAGAAAAAATTGTACGCAAAAATTCTTAAATTTTCGATTTCAATTTCATGCCCTAATTATCATATTGTCAATACTAACTTGACTAAAAAACATTAAATTTGGACTCTTCCAGAAGCAGTCTTTGGCTTTCTTGCGCAGAGATGGCAAAAAGTATTTGAACACAATATGTTCAGCGATGAGAATAACGATTCCGACAATAAGGCCGAAGCATAGCATCATGAAAACACCGGCGACGGCTCTCACAGATAATGGCTTTGGTTTGGTGAGTACGGCTGATTCTAAGCAATTAACTCTTCCGTACCATTTGCGGTGCAGCTGATCTAAGAATCCATATTCGTTATACTTCAATATTAGGCTGGATATTAGCTCCTTTTATTTCAAAAGAAATTGTTGGCAATCATAAATACAGTGTATCACAACTGTATAATTAACTTATAAATTGTTTGGCAGATCAAGAATAAATAAAAGTAATTTTGATTAATTTTTATTTAAACATATTTGTAAAAATTTATTAATTATGATAATTTATGATAAATATAATCTTTGTAATGCATTGCTTATTCATAATTTTGCCTTTTGGTAATTTTGGTTACTCTCATAAATATTAATACTTTCGATAATACAATTATTCAGTATCGATGTAAAAATTACAAATCAAAAATTTATAGAATATCTATTTAATTATTTTAAGTTGTCTACAAATATAGGCTGTACATTAATATTTAATATTAGGCTATTTAGATTAGTTTTGTTTGTATAGTGTATGTAAAGTATTGTTGAAATGCTTTATTAGATTTATGAAATTTCTTTTTTTAAGATAAATAACAAAAATAAAAATATTAAATTTAATATAAAGCAGATATTATTCAATAAAATATATTAAACGAGAAACCAAATGAGATCTTAAGTAACCGAGAATTGTAAAAATAATGTTGAAATCAGCTCAAGAGTATTCTCTCTTTGATTAAAAGTATTTTTAGGTTAAATTTTATACACTCTTAGTATTATTAGTATTAAATTTATAATTTATAACTTTATACTTATAATTATTTAGTAAAAAATACTTTTTTTGTTCCAATAATCATTGTTAAATTTTTTAAAATTAATTAAATTGATTAACGAAGCAAAACATATTAATATTTTTATTTTAAGTAATTATATATCTATAAATAAATAATTTTTGTAATAAATTATAAAATATACATGAAATTTTTGCTTTAATTAACAAAAATTTATCATTTGTCTATATTACTAGGATATTATTAGGATCAGTGCGGTCGTGCATTTGCCCTATATCTTATAAAATGTCATTAATGAGTACTTATGTTGGTTATGTCTCTAACTTTTAATTTCCTTCTCCTGATTTATATATTGTGTTCGGTAAAAAAATATATGCTGTATTCGCTAATGGCTAACAAATGTATTTGTAATGATTTTACAGTATAAACTATAGATTTATTTATAGATTTAATATAAATATAAATTATTAAATTGCGATTGAAAATATCAAAAATTTTGCTATCATGTATCATAAAATATTATAAAAACCTAAATTTGAAAAGTTAAAAATAAATTAATTTTAGATAGTATATGTAATGTTGGAAGAATTTTCATCACTATTTTATATTTTAATTTATCAAAACTTTGGTGTAATGCAAACTCTTGATTAGCTTCACGCTTTAAGTTTTTTACTTAATTGTTATAAAAGGTATAATAATTTCTTTATATAAAAATTTTCAAAACATCTCTAAATTATTAAACTATCTCTCTGACAATACTATACTATTACTATGGCTTACTATAAACATACATTCATACGGCAGGCTCAGAGTACGAGTCTTTAGAATCCTTTAAGTGAATTAATTTTATTCAAGTTTATTAAAATTTAATTATAAACGATTCATAACTTGTCTCATTGCTATATTTTTTTGTTAATACCTGTAAACTATTTTTATATTTGAGTCATTCAAATATACTTTACATTTATAAGTTAAATATTAATATAAGCTGTCAAAAAAATTTTACTCTGTTAAGTGAAGATAAACTAAACATATTTCGCCAATCTTTCATCGGAAAAATATTTTTTATATGTGGAATTTAGGGGTCTATGCCATCACTTAAATATTATTAATAGCTCGTAGAAAATTGAATAAAAAATAGCCTTAAATGCATTGTTGATTGTATCGAATTCGCTATTATTTACTTTGTGTTTTACTCTTACTAAAAATAACTTACTGTTTGCCAGTCATAACAATAATTTAATCTTTTAATCAATTCAATGTAAATGTACAGTAATATAGGAAAGCAAGAGTAAGTGTTAGCGATAACATATATCTTAAATGTATTTTAAGATAAAAATAGCATTTCTTATCGAACACCTGAGTTGATATATTGCAAGTGATAGCGTAACTGTAATAAGTTATATCAAATATATTTCAAAGTCTTAATTTAATCGTTTATTGTTGTTTTCAATTACAACTGATAATTCAATTCACTCAATCTTGCATAAAGTACAGAGAATTTTCTCCCTTATATCCAACTATTGACTACAAATTAATTTAATTACAAACGATCCAAATTCAAATGAATTACACAGTATTTTTTTTTATCAATGTTTAAACTTTTATACTTTGCTTAAATATTTATCGGACAAAATACTACTATTTTAAGGAAAACGAGTGCTAAACATTTACATATACTAATGAGACAAATTGAGTTTTTGATTTGATTTCTAAACTGTTTTCTATAAAAAAAAATTAATGACAGGATTCTTTTCGATCAAATTATATTTAGAGCTATAAAATTTAGTAATTTTTAAGATTATTCAATTATTACAAAACTCTCTTAACAAATGAACATAACAAACAAACATATACAAAATATAAGTATATAATGCAATATGTAATATATAAAATTAATTTAATTGTACTTTCAATCGATAATTCAATAAACTAAATTCGAATGAATTATTTAAATTTTGTATATTCTGGTTGACCTGATTTTTCCTGTCCTTAATGATAACAATTACAGCACTGGATAAAAATATACCCTAGTTTTTACATAATACCTAAACTAAAAAATATAATTTACACTTAAAATTTTATTGTTTATTTGTTATCAAGTTTCAAATAAACCTACAATTTTGAAAGATAACAACAATATTTAAGTCGATAACTTTTGGAGTGCAGTGTATTATCAAAGTTAACAAAAAAATAATTAATTTGCCTTTAATTCATTATATTCAATACACCTAATATTATAAATAAGTTTTATTTGAGTTTAAAACTTTTAAATTAAATATTATCCAATTTCAAGAGTCAAACTCTAAGGCTAGAAATTGAGTTTTATAATTCAAACGGTTATATTGAGAGTCATTTGAATGCATTAATTGAGAAACGGTAGCATTAAAAGCAGTAAAGTATTGGTTAATGACTACTAATTACCCGCAGTGGAAATCCCTTTTGCATGCCAACAGCATAAGCGTCATCAAAAATTGAATCGCCTAATAATCTCAAATTGCATTCCGGATCAGTGGCTCGAAAAAAGTCTAGTATTGCTGTGTCGCCGATAAGAACACCTAAAGTTTTATTTCTGTAACAAATTGATGTAAATCTAACTTAATATTTGTAGTAATATAAAAATCATATCCAATAATAGGTTAGAAAAAAGAACAAAACAAACCTTAAGTGTTGAAGTCCTTCATCGAAAGTATTAACTTTATAAGTCTGGATATGATTCCATAATTCAGTATATTTTTCCATTAGATATCCTTCTGATGCGCTACTCCTAGCAGTTCCAGTTCTCTGTTTCATAAGCTTTGGCAAAAAATTAAGAAAATGATTTATAGCGCATCTCATGTGATGTGCAATTTTGATAAATGTGACAAAATCAAGAATGGAAACGCTGAACACAGCGCAGCGATAAAATTAAATTCGATAAATAATTTCGGATAGTGTGGCAGAGAAATGGCAGAGAAATAATGACTTACGCTCGCGTCGTGAAAATTGTTAACCTCAGGAATTAAAAACAAGCCCGCAAAGTGTGCGGCTATGTTAGCCGTATATGTAGCCAAAAATATGACGCTAAATGCACCCCAAACGTTGATTAGCACCTAAGTATAGCAATTTCATTTGTAACGCTTCGACATAGACAACAATTTGAAATGAAATAAAATACTCGATTTAACTTACGAGTACAGTATTCACAGAATTGTTTTGATAATTGTTTATACGGATAAGGTATGGACGAACATAACATTGGATGTAAACTCAAGAAAATTTTATGAAAATATTGACGCTTAATAATAATAAAGTTGTCAAACATTTAAGAATGGCCTAAAAGCACATCACTCTCTAATTCGTGAATTTTGACATTCGTCAATATTTTCATAAAATAAATTACAGTTTTTATATTATAGGTAAGACCTATCTATCGATTTTAAATTTCCTTGAGTTTACAGTTATTTTGAACTGTATAAAAAATGTAGCATCAAAAACGATGCATATGAATATTTTTATAATGAATTAAAATAGTCTGCGGCGAAATTTTGCATCAAATTTCAAATTTAATATGTTTTTTAGAAAATCAATATCAATGAAAATAGAATTTATTATAAATTAGTCATTAAAAATAGTAGACAATAAACGTATACTTTTAATTTTAAAAAAATTATTATAATTAACTAAAATAACTGAAATGAACGTAATATCATAATTACTAGTAATAAGCACTATTAATAAGTACATAAGTGTATAAATTAAAATCAAAATTATATATGAATAAATTATTAAAAAATAAAGATAAGTAGTATTTATTTGATCACCTTATTAGGCCATGATTTTGGTGCTTTAAACGCAACCAAATGACTAAAAAGAAGAGAACACATAACCCAAAGAGCTGAGGCTAAACTAAAATTCTTTGTGCGTTGTCGGCCCCACGGGTTGAGACCAAAAGGACTAAACCATTCATAAATGGCTGCTGCGATGGCGGTCGCGACTAGACTGGCAAATATAGCGACCCATAATTCTGTACTAAATGGTATGAGAAAAGCTGAGAGCGGAACGTCATGAAAGGTCGACATTGAAAGACATGAGACACCAGAATAAAAAAAGGGCACTGAATAGTCGATTGCCTAAATGGAAATATCGCATACATATTTGAGAATATTATATCAATAGTGCAATTAATAAATAAATTTAATTTCTAATTTCTAAAACGTTTAGTGAACTTATAATTAAATATACATTTTGTTATATGTTCAATAAAGAGTTGGTTTTTATTGCTGTCGCAATCATTATTCGATGATTAAAATGTTTTATGCGTTGAGTTTATGTTTTTATTTTACTCGACAATTGTTTTAAACAAATTTAAATTAAAACTGAACCAATTCAATATATCAGAACATTCTTTGATTTAAAAACTTTATTAGATATAAATTGATACAATTTTATATTTTTAAAGCTTCGACGAAATATTTTGAGATATTTAAATATCTCATGGATTATTCTTTTTATTTTAATTTAAAATTAATTTTATTATATTTAATACCTTTATTTGCTTACTTTTTAATGGTAATAAAATTTTTAATTTTAATAAAATATTTAATTTATTACATTTCATTTGTAAAAATTGCAACAAAATGCAGACATAATTTATGCGTTGAATTAATAGCAGACAAAATAAGTTCAATAAACTTTATTTCGTATAAACGTTTAGTTCTTACATAAATTAATCATAATTATAATTTAATTAAATTTTAAGCAGTTATCTTATAACCAGATGCTTAATGTATTTAATCTTCATTTTATTGTTTTTTTTATTGTCTATTTATCTTTTTATCGTTTTATTATTTCAAAATAACTTTTGATCAAATATTACTAATTTTTAAAAAATCATTATTTAATAAATTAGGTGCGGGTTTGTTAACAAATTCTTTAATAATTAGCATTTTTTTCAAAGTTTTTAAATTTTTTGGTTCATTTTATAATTTAGATTTAACTTCTTTATCAACTAATTATTATAAGCAAAATAATGCGTAGAAAGACCTGAACACGAGTGCTGGTAGTGCTGAACGCCGTAAACGACAAGTGCGCCAAATCGTTGACGAGATCAGCCGTAATGCCATCCCACTGTCCATTCCTGCGAACACCAAACAAGCCATCGGCGACCAAATATAAATCATACTCAAAATTTAAATCCCTCGCAATAGCATTAAGCAGATCGATTGCAATTCCAGCGCAACAATGAATTTGATAACTTTTTCCCTCTAACTTTCGTTTTCGTGATCTGAAGTCAGTGAATATCTTGATTAGATCGTCGCGAACATTGGTTTGAATCTAAATGCAGATTTCAAATTTTATTGATTTGACATCAAAATTTATATAACTTTGTTATTTTATTTTTTTGGTAAATACTGGTGTAAAAATCAATTCTATAATAAAATCAATAACGAACTTATATTAATAACCATCTAATCTTATATTACAGAGTAAATCTTAAGCTAAGTGCTGCACAAAGCTGTCCAAAGCAAGAATAACGGCTCTCTTCAACTCATTTCATATTTTCTGCTAAATTGCTTTTCGTCAAAATACTTGGTATTAGGTTTACTTTTATACTTCTATTTCAACATTATATTTGTTTTATAGATTAATCTTTTAAAGCATATCAAAATAAGCTATATTTTTTTAATACTGTAATAACACTTTACATTTGCTTAAAGATGAAAATAATTTCAAAAATAAATCGTTCAAATTTTATGTTTCTAAATAATAGACCAATTTATCACATAATTAATTAAAATAAGCATTTCATTAAACACGATAATCTTTATTTTTATAACATGTTTATCCAATAACAAGACAAGTATTATATAAGTAAACCAATTTGAGTGCATTTATCAATTAAGTTATTAAAATAACGATGTTTGCAACTGTACATAACTGTATGTAAGTTAATACAGACGTACACATGTAAGACAAGAAAGTGTCTTTACAGTCAGAAGGGAGCAAATGAGTGTGTGGTTTACCTTAAGGCAGAAATCCCCAGTTAGACAAGTATTATTGTCTAATTTGGTGGACTCGATCACAAATGGTGGCGCGAAATTGGTCGCAACACGAAACCTATGCTTTCCAGTGGAAAACGCGTACAGTTCGTTGGATGGATCGCCGATGTATTGCACTGAATTAATGGTCGCTCTATCCTTAGTAACATTGCCAACAACTTTCCACTCTTTAGAGTGATCACTAACACCATCACTAGCAGGAACTAAGTTAACGATATCGAACACTGGTGACGGCCATATCGATTCTTCTCTCCATTCATAAACATCACTCCTCATATCTTGCTTATCACTCTCGCATGATTGGTGTGCTCTCATTGATAACAATGAATTCAATTGTTTTCTTAGTTCTCTTTTTAAAAATAAATAACATTAAAGTTTAAAATGAGATGATTTATGATAATGTGTTAACGCTTCTCATAATCAAAAATGTTTAAATGTGTGCGTTAAGTGGCGAACTTTGATTATTTTATTAGCAGATACGGTAAATCAAAATCTAAATTTAATGTAAAATCAAGAGATGCGAGTTTACCAGACATGTGCTATAAATATTATAGCCTTATGTTATTAAAAAGCTAATGTGCACCAAATTTTAGCATAAATTTGAATATTGATTTTTCCAAATTATTATTGCATAAAATAATTAATTTTCTTAAAGTCAATAGCATAACGTCGAGTCAGTCTTATTTGCTTTATTTTTGGTTAGAATAGCGCGTATACGCTCAATAAATAATTTAAGTCAATAATAAGGTTGGAGTGCGAAAGAATTATGTCGATATAAGGCATTAGAATTTAAGCTCACTATTGCGTGATAATGGTATGAGACTAAAAGTTTTTAAAACTAATACAATTTCAATTGACTTTCTAACTCTTAAATATGATTTGGCAAAAGCAAACATAAGCATCATATTCTGTAAGTTTTTACTCAGTCTTGCATCAGATATTTGAATAGTGGAAACATCGTGAACGTGAGTTGCCATAGAAATGGGAAAATGCAAAATAGAAATGTAGATAAATCTTTCAAATATAAAAAATAAATATACAACACAAATAGGGTGTCTATTGAAGAAAATATCATTGCATACGCAGTATAAAGGAAGTGACAACTTATCATATATTGAGCTTTTGATTCGCCCGACATGTAAATGATTAAATGGCATCAATGAGATTCAATCTGATTAAATCGGGTTTTCAGTTCGCATTTAATTGTGTTTTATCTATAAGTTTGATCTAATTTTTCAACATTTTTCTAATTATTGTTTTCTATGTAACAGTAAATCCAATTTTTTATAAAATGATTTAAGAAAATTAATATTAATCCTTCTATAAGTTATGTAAAAATTAACTTTAAAATATAATGAGGAAAAATTCTTTTTAATCACATATCAACTGCAAATTTAATTTTAAAAATTTAAGTGAACGCGATTAATCTCAAGCGATAGTTTTTTGATTGAAAGTTGTTGATCTATGCCAGTCTGTATGCAAATTGCATTTGATTTTTGTGTGAACATTACAGTTTCTTTAACTAAATTTTTCTCTTGCTGTCTGTTTTTTTTCTGTAAATATTACAGCCTTCAAAAAGAACCAAAAAAGCAAATGCTGATCGATATGAAAGCAAAACAAGTCTCTCTCTCTCTCTCTCTTATTCTATCTCTCTCTTTCTTAGTTTCCTTCGTTCTCTTTCTTTCTTCTTTACTCTTT
>JAQIYA010000773.1:0-16917 GCA_034699355.1 Microtritia minima
TGAATAAAAGTAAAAATATAATAAACATAAAATATCCTTCTTATAAATAAGACCATAATATATTTTTAATTCCATTATATACAAAACGTATAATGAAAATCATATTACTTTCAAATCACATACTAAATACATGCTATGCTACTAATCAATGAAGAAAATATAAGCAAACTTAATTAACTTACATCTTGTGTTAGCTTAATATTTCAGCATTTGATAGATTAATGCTTTTATATGTGAATGTTTTATTTCAGAGAAATTTTTTGTATATTGTTTGAATAACATTTATTAAATTAAATGATTAAGAAAATAAGCCATTAACTAATATTAATACGGTTAAAACATTTAAATGTTAATAAAATAAAGTAAATAAATCAACCAAAACCTATTAGTTTTTTATATTAAATGTAATAGAAAAAGCTTTGTTCAAATATAAAAATGTTTGTCATTTCGAGGTAAATTTCAATTAAAATGCAATAATTTTGTTATTTTTGTTATTTTTCTTCGCTATACGAACTAATTTTAATTTAAGCAATACATGTGTGTATATGTACATTATAAGCATTTAAGTACACACTTGATTTAAATTAAATTTTGATACTTTAATTTTATTTAAATACAGTAAACAAATTTATATTATTTATAAATTAATAATATTATTATTTAATAATATTGCAAAGGAATGATTTTGCATAACTCAGTGCAAGTTTCTCATAGTGTAACAAATCTTTATAACGAATTTTAAAAAGATTTACATAAAACAATCCATACTGAATACAGTATATGTATAATACTGTACTTTATAATACAGGAAAATATAATTTGAATTTATTTATAAAACATTAAAAGTAATGTAACTTAATAGTCGCTGGAAAATATATTTTAAATACTTATGACTAGCATTTCATGTTATAATAATTTAAGTGAAAAAAATTAATTATTAACTAATATATATATATATATATATTGAGAAAATATGTGTGAATGTTATTATACAGTGTGAGGCACAGATTGAGGAGGTTTGACTTTAGATCAAATCAAAGTGAAAAATTTTTCAATTAATAAGTATAGCGTATATTTGAAAGTATTGTTGTAAATGTTAATTAAGAGCTAATGTCATGCTTAGTTTTTATCACGATTGAATATCACGCGTGAGACAATAATCTGACTATAGATGGATCACTTTTGGCACCTTCAATAAATTCTTCCAGCGATAACTTTCCGTCCATATTTTTATCCATTTGTTTGAAAATTTTATCTGTTCTTTTTTCTGGCGTTGACTCGTCTTCAGGCATTTTCATGACAGATCCTACCATTTTATATATGGCCTTTCGATAATGAAAATTAATTAATGCAATTTGACAAATAAATAAAGATTTTTAAAATCATGCTTTGAATTTCAAGTATTAACTAATAAATTTCATCCTTAAAATCATGTAAAAATTACTTTGTATATAATATCATTAAAATCTATCGTTATTAACAGATAAAAATTATAACTTTATTATATTTGGCAAAATTTTTTAAAAAAGTTTTCAAATTGAATATTACAGTACATATTGAAATTAAGTTAAACCAAAAATTAGAACCAAACTTATAAAATTTAATTTAATTTAAAACTGTAAAATTCAGCTATTATTTCGTAATAAACATTAGAAACAGCATTAATAAATTTTATCATTTTAATTAAAATTAAATAAGACAAATAAACACAGAAAGCAATTTAAAATTATTTATTGAATACATGAACATTTTAAATAAATCATAAAAATTATTTGTTTTTAATTAATTTCGCAAAAATGATAAAATGAATTTGAAATTTTCAAAATTACTTTTAAAACACGTTTAGGATTTTCGTTTTACAGCTACCGTATCGGAAAATAGTATATTTATTCAGTTCAATTGATAATTCAAAATTTAAGATAAATCTTTTAAAACTGGAATTAAACCAAAAAATAAATAAAACTAAGATTAAACTGAAATTTTGTTTAAAAATATATCTAAATTGAATTATTTAATTTATTTAATAATCTACATTTTTTTTGTAAAGATTGTTTGAATTAAGTTCAAATTAACTTATGTTAAAATGTTTATATCTATTTTTAAATCAGAAAATGTGTTCTTTAATTGAAAACTCGTGTAAAATGTGTTAAGTATGCAATTAAAAATTGAAAGACATACTGTAACGATTTCAAGCATTTCTTGCCGACTAATAAAACCATTTCCATCCAAATCATACATACTGAAAGCCCACTTTAATTTCTGCTCTAATTTGCCTCTCGATGTAACTGAAAGTGCGCATAAAAACTCTCTGTAATAAAATGCAAACTAAAATTAGCGAACGAATACAATTGAAGAGAATATAATATAATTGAATAGCAAAAGGTGAGCACACAATAAACATGCCTAAAATCAATAGTTCCGTCGGCGTTGGCGTCGAAAGTTCGAAATACGTGTTCAGCAAATCGAGATGCGTCTCCATATGGAAAGAAATTGCCGTATATTTTCTTAAATTCTTCAATACTCAAGTGACCACTCGGACAGTCTTTTAAAAACCCTTTATACCACTCCTGTATTTCAGACTCTGTGAATTCTGTGTTTGATCTTAAATCTTCTAATACTTCAGGTTTTAATTTACTATTTTGTTTACCCATATTCTACGCAAAACAGAACAGAGTATGCAACCAAAAAAATCATCAATAAAAATAATAGCATATCTTAAACATATAGTCAACGACATGCTTGTTTAATGTTAGATTCAATTTGCATTCTTCTGATCTCTAAGTTTGTAATCTTATATTATAAACATAAAAGTGATTTAGAAACATAAAAATTCAATCAATTCGCAAATTGCTATGTTTATTGCTGTTTATATTTATTGTTGCAATTTAGTTATTATAGCGTAACGTAAGAGTTAATTCTATACTTTAAACAAATATATATAAATCAATAAAAGTAATACTAGTAAAAAAACAAATAATATATTAATTTCATAAGCAAAGAGACAAAACGTCATTCTAATTCTCTGAAAATATGATCAAATGTTGTTCTTCCGAAAAGAATGCAATACCAAATAAGACAAATTTTTATTTATTTATTTTTTATGCATCATTAAAAAATTCAAATAATTATAGATTTGAAGAAAAAAATTTAAATAAAAATATTGACTAAATATTTTGAATAATTAAAAAAAATGTATAAATTAAAATAGAGTAATTAATTTGAACATAAAAACGCAGTTTTGCAGTTTCGTGCTGTTTATTTTCATGTAAATATTGTTATTAGACCAATGAAAACGGGATGCAATCATAAAATATTTATAGGATTATAAATAGGTAAATACGTATAATATATATGATAAATAGGTAGAACGTAAACACATTTAATTGATAGCATTTCTATTGTTCATTTACATTTTGTGTTAGATAAATATTTCTTTTCTTTGTGTTTCTTTATGCGTTCATTTTATTTTTAAAGTCTAAAATTTATTAATAGCGCAACAGTTAAACAAATTTAGACATCAGTTCCAAATCTATTCCAAAATATGCTAAAAAAAATATTCGCACCATTTATTAGGAAAAACACAAAAAAAGTTTATAAAGTTTATCTGACATAACAATAAATTATTCAGAGTAAAAACCTTTGTAAAAGTTTCTTTTAAATTTGGTTAAAAGAATTAAAAGAGTCAGTAAAGTCTCAAATGCGATAAAAAAAGTGCGCATACATTATGTATTCGTGTGTTCGCTAAAAACTTAAAGAAATCACTTTAAAAAGGTATGAGTAGTAAAATAAATATTATTATTAATTATCATATAATTATTTATCACACAATGATCTCATTTATCTTAAATGTGATTAATTTTTTCATTAAATTAAACATTTGTTAATATTTTGAAAGTCTCTTTACTCGTGAAACTAATAGACAATAAAAAGTGTCATTTAAAATGATTAATAATCTATAAGCTGTAAGTAATAAATTAAAGTTAAACACTTGAATAAAGTTAATTTTAAAATGAAAAATAAAGTTTTGCCAAATTGTGTTACAAACGTAAAACACTAATCTATAGCTGTGTTTGAAAAAATTAATAAAATGTTCTCAACTAAAGTTAAACAAGTATTAAAAAATATAATTAATTATAGACACAAAAGTACAGTACCTATAGATTGATCGTTCAATTTGTTATACCAATAAGATATTATTAAGATTTGCAAACTAAATACGGAAATGTTTTGCGACTTCAATTAAAATTACAGATACTGTCATATTTTGCAGTCAAGTTATTATTTAGAAAAATATACGTAAATATAGACTCAAATTTTGACAATTCATAACTAAATGCACACAAATGTTGTGAGAAAGTAAACACTTGTTAGAAATACACAGTTAAAAGTATTCAACAAATATGGAGGTTTCGGCAAACGTTTGCCGTCGCCTAACGGTCGGCCAACTGGTGCTTACTTTTGCGGTGTCGAAGACAACAACAAATCATATAACAGCGCGACTTTCACTGTGTTGAGAGAAACGCGAGAAATGCTGAAAACAGAGATCACAAGCGTTGATCGCGTTTTGCTCAGCACTCGAGTGTCGGACCGACGCTTTTGCCGATACGTTCGCCGTAACAGACGTCCATTTTGGGCACTAAAGCGCAGAAGTCGTGCGAGTCGTGCCGTACGAGTAGTGTTTTACTAGTGTACTACTAGTGTGACTATGTTTTAGCTATCATTAAGAAAGTTTGTTGTTCTTCCATATCATGTCTTCTCAAAGGTAACACAAAAGTTGCATAAAAAACGTCCATTTAATGCAATATACAATTATAGGTACAATTTAAATATTCAATATGTAAATTTACAATTGAACGCATGAGTTAACAATTGACATAAATAAATAATTAATTCGTAATTTTGTAATTTTGTAATGTTTACTGTTTAATGCATATTTAAATATCCATTTAATAGTACAGTCGTTTATCGATTTTATGAACCAAATTCTGTAAACCAAAAAAGGTTCATAAAATTTATAAACGACTGTATTTAAAACTTCACTTTCGTAATCTTTTGCACTCTTCACCACATGTTTCACTTATTTGATTAGTTGGCAATAAACCTCGCGATTGAGACCATTCAATAATTTAATTAACTTTAATCAAATCAGTTAAATCTAAATGTAAGAACACAGATATTTTGAAATGAGCGCGCTTTGTATGCACTCTAATAATGCACGTTATTTGTGTCACTTTATCGTTACCTCTGAGAAGTCACGCTATTGAAGAATAACCGCAAGTCGTGCTCCTCTGATGCGAGTGTCACACAGTGTGTCACTGGTGTCTGCCATTGGTTGGCGAGACTTGTCTTCATTACGCCTACATATCGCTCGCAGAAATAATAATTACAGTTAACAACGAAAGGTAACGTCAATATCGGCGCATATTTCACTGCATATTTCCGTCACTCGAGCCGTACAGCAGTGCATAAGAGTGGCACACAAGCGCTACTCGACTCGACGTTACGCAACACGTGCTCCTATTATGTTGAGCTCTCTATTGGGCTCGTGTTCGCCACAAACTGCTAATCGTTTCGTTTTGTTTGATTTGCATTCTCACCACAACTACTGTTTTGGTTTTCAAATTCAATTTTGACGACACTATTAAATCAGGTATGAGTTTATTAATCGTATTTTGATAATCAAATATTTTTAACGAAACCCAACTTTCAATGTCACGCAATCAAGTGTTATGTGTTATGTTTTACTTTATTTATATTTCATTTATTCGTGTGAGAAAAAAAATTAATGCTTACATAAGTAATATTTTAGTAAATTTTATTTGTAAGCAAAAAAATCAAAGCACGTCTCAATGAAAAGTCACACGTGTTTGTTATGAATAATTAGCCTCGTTTTGCATCTGTAAGTCATGATAAGTCGCACTCATTTATTAAACAAATATTTAAATACATCGATGGGTAATATAAGCCGCAAATATGTTTTAGTTGAGCTCAACTCGGAAGTAACACATAAACGCTAACTTTTAACAAATTTTCTTAATTTTGTTATGAAGTTTGTAAATATTGACATTCCTCTCATATCTATATATAAATACGAATTTCATTACATTGAAAGCACGCGACACTCGGTATTTGTGTCAGTATTTCAGTTGAGAGTGTTTTAATAAATGCGTTTTACATAATAATGCGTAATCATTATTATGTATGGCTAATGGCATAAGAGATGAGGTAAGGCTGGCATAGGGTTAGGTTTGGTTAGACATGCTATGAATGCTCGACGAGAAGCATATCACACAATAGGTGTCGATAGTTGTCGTCCCAACCATTCACTTGACATTCAAAGCAATTGTTTTCGCAATCAATTATGTAATAACTAAATAAAGAAACACATGCTTAACAGCGTTAGTAAATTAATTCACGTCATTCTCGAAAGTGTGTGTATTTAACTGATGCCAAGTATAACAACTTAACAGACTTCACAGACTTACATAACACAATATCAACTATAATAAGTTAGCACTTCTGCACCACTTCTGCGCTTTAGTGCCTAAAATGGACGACTCGATCGGCAAACATAGCCAACAGATCGGCAATCGCTGTCTTCACTCGAGTGTCGAGCAGTGGTGACGGCGAACGAGCGTTCGCTGTGTTGGCTCGCAATCGCAATCTATAGTGAAAGCAGTCCTCGCAGTGTTGTCTGCTATGGTGTTATCATCGATACCGCGCTCTTCATCGACAATTGACGCGCGACTCAAACTGTATTTAATAGAAATGCCGCGACGGGTCGTCTTCGTTGATGTCAATGATGTGTAAGACCTAACACTTACTTACCATTAGTGGCGTTCATTGCGATTCAGTTCGCGTCTCAACACATCTTATTTTTCCTATTTGAATGTTTGTGTTTTATCTGATTTGTCGCTTTACTTGTTTGAAAACATTAGCTTCCGTGTGATTAAAGCACACTTTTTTCAAACAACATTATGTTAACCACTTTAGTAGTTAGTGTTTAGTTAAGTGTTGATGTTTGCGATGCCATGCATTCCTGAGTGACATAATCGCACTCTTTTCAGGTTATGGTCAAAACTTATCGATACTCTAATCATATCTAAAACTGGTTTGCATTTCAATCGATAGTCTCCACTTGTCATCAATAATCAAATGCTCTCTTCTAACCATTTCTGCTCTCTTTTATATTTCTGGTCATATTTATCTTATTTATATAAATATGAACGAGAATAATGCAAATTCATTATATTTTAACTCTAAAAACGCGCTCAAATTGGTGTCGAAAAACGTAAATAAATAAATCAAACCTATAGAGGATAAACATTATCTTTAATTCTAAACATTTACACTTATTCTATACTATCATTGAATGCGCAAAATTATTATTGATTAGCAAATTAACAAAGTAATTATTATTAAGTTAATTAACTATAAAAATTCAATAAAGTTTAGAAATAATTACTATAATTTATAATTTAAATGAAAATTATGATTCAATGAATGTTTAAACTTTGATTGGAAAAAATTGACTATTGATTGGAGAGAAAACCAGTTTTCATGTATGATTTGACTATTGATTGATAAGTTTTACTATAATTACAAAACAATGTCGTTTAATCTTAAATATTAAAATTAAAAATTAAACGTAAAAATTAAAATTATTTAATATTAATGAACTCAAATAGTTATTTAGATTAGTAACTGAATTATTTACTATTTAAAAATTACATTAAAAATGAAATAATCTATTATTCCGAACTCAGTCATTAATAATGACAGTTTATTAATATTTATTTATTCGCTTTAATTTATTATTTATAGAAATATTATAAGACGTAATGCAGGAAAATCTGGATCACGTCTTTATCACATATTAGTTTTTGTTTTGCTTATCTACAGATATTCTGAATATCAAAAAATAGTTTAGCAATACTCACATGTAATTCTAATTTTCAAATTACTTGTTCATAAATGCTAATCTAAAGATTCATATAATATTGAAATTGAATTAATCCAAAACAGCTTAAATATTGCAATATTATGGTTGTTCTTGTTCTTTAAGATTAATTCTTCATTATTATGTTAATGCTATTAATAGTTAGCTCATTATGTTGAGCTCGTTATTACTTAATTTCAATTATTTCCATTTTATTTAAGCCAAATAATTAATATAAACTACAAATCACAATCTATTATTTATATACGTACATATATAATATCCACTTATTTGTTACTTAGCCCGGCTGTAGATTAAGCTGATAAGAGGTACCCCACATGCAATGATGTCCAAGCTCTGAAAGTCTTGGGGGTCTATGATAGGCACTGAGCCAAAGATTTATGGGGTATAAAACTAATCTGATATATCAGAGAATTTTTTCGATTTAAAAAAATTTTTCGGAATAATTTTTAACGTTTTTAATTAATTAATTTTAATTTTAATTATTTTATATAAGGATATTTATTTTTCTAATTTTCCGCGAATTAGACATTAATTACATGGATATTAAATATAGAAAGAAGAGAAATCTTAACAACATTTAAAATATATTTGGTTATTTTTAAACAATAACCTCAACATACCTACAATGAAATCATTTTTCATAAATCCTAATGTTATACCCCTAGCATGACCCAAACTTGGCCATCATTACCACATGGCTTACATGGTTGTGTTCGTATGGTCTGAAAGTAGGTGGTGGTGCCCTAAAACTGTTTGAAGCTCTATCGTGTGATATGTTGCTGAACACAGAAGCATTCTCGAGTCGAATGAGAGGGTCTCGGCATGTATTCAAAGAGGTGTATTCATTTGGGGAGCGCAGTAAAAATTGTCACGCGTTATATTATGTGATATGTCGTTCAACTCATCGTGATTTTCTGATTCGTTTCAGACAGGGGCTGATGTTTTTGGGGGTGTGGGCGGGCTTTTGCAAGTCTAGCAATAATTGATAACCCGTTTTTAAAACGGGTTAAGGCACTGGTTTACAATAAATATAAAGCCAATAATATAATGTTTAAGTTATTTATTTTTAAGTGGATTACGCAAGAATTTATACAGTTCTAGAATAGTGTTTTTTAAGTAATAAGACATTTCGGATTTTTGTAAATTAGCACAAATAAATGCATGATTGACTTAAATAATGTAATCAAAAAAATTGAAGATACGAGAATCTTATCGTTAATTTTAAGTATGCAATAATTGATAAGAATATCAATATAAATAAATTTTTTATTATCTCAATACTGTATTTATTATGCGAAGATAGTGTGCGTTACGAATAAAAACAGTCGTTGTTGTTAATATGATTACTAACTCGTAAGTTAATACCACTACTATTCCTGTTTATTAAGGTCTCATATTTGATAGTTTTATAACTTTAAGACTAAAATTTTAGTCTTCTATTCATATATATGTGAAACATTTGATATATGAATATAATTTGTAACGTTTTCTGATATGACTAAATCTTTTTAATGGAAAAGATTTTTAGACAATACCATTCAGATTAATGCCGTTTTTATTGTGTTTGATTTGAAGTTTTTGCTACATTTGAAAACTAAATTTGAAATAAAGCGCAATTTATAAAAGTTTATAATTAAAGTATTACTAAAGTCTTATTGAATTTCTAAAATATATTAAAATATATTTTATTATTTATAAAATTTTATTAAACTCAATGAGTTAAACAGTAATTATTTTGTTAAATATATAATGAATAGTTGAAAATAATGTTGTGTATGAAAATTGAATAACGATTGAATTCATGCAGAAGTATGGACAACGGAGCGGACAATCCTTTCAGACCGGGCTCTCAATTGAGCAAAGAAGCGGATATTATTGTCAACTTAATAAAAGAAGGCAAACCAATAACTCCTACCAAAGAAACTGTAGATTCGAGTAACTTTAAAGAAGTAAAAGAATTAAATGGTGATACAAACAAGAATTCAGTGGAGAAGTCAGAAATGAATGGCACACCTAAAAGTCGTGCGTCAGCTGTTGTTGAGATCCAGCACGGAATCGTTGTTCCGCCGAACGACGCCTCGCAAGTCGTCGAACAGGTGACCATTAAGAAGAAGCGTAAATGTTGTGTTGTTCAGTGAACATCATTAATCACAGAACACTTCATGAGCACAGAAATTCACTTGAAATTCATTTGAATACAATCGCTGTCTTGTATTACTCATTGATCTGGTATACCATGTCATGCTTTACGATTCATGTTAGTAATTGTTTGGTTAACCTGATCAGCATTTTCAAAGTTGTGCCGTTTACACTTAAACTAAGCTAGTCTTATCAGTCCTATAGAGCGTTTTATAGTTACAGTGAGAACTGAGAACTGACAACCTTTGTCACCATTGCTACTGTATTTTCCAAGCAATCAAATACAAATCATATATTGCTGTCGTGTGCGCTCTAGAAAACTATAGCTTTAGATTTTCTATCAGAAGTCTACTTTATTTTTGCACATTTATATTGGAAAATATAGAATGAACTAAGAATATTGACTGAATGACTGTTTTAAAAACAGAAATGCATAATTTTTTTGATAATTAAAAACAGAATAGTGATTGAAATGTTTTATGGAGTTTATAAGCTATTTATGAGACATGGTTTACGAATAATAAGCACGAATGCTCATAGAAATGAATAGAAATGCTTAATCATAAAAGTGAATATCACGGCCGTCTCTTCTATAAATAAAACGCTAGATATTTCAATGACAAGCTTTTAAATAACTCACTATTTAGTTTGTCACATACATAGCTAATGTAGTCAATCATTTACCATAAGTAATATTGATTTTAATGTAAGTTATTGTAAAACATTTGATGAAATTGACAACTGATAACTTAATTTTGTTAAGTCGACCTTCACCGACCCAAATGTGATCATATAATGTATTTATTTATTTATAAAGATTTAATGAATTTTAATATATTGATAATTGTATAGAACATGAATTTTAGTTTTGGCGATTTTTAGATTATTTAAATGAGAGTAATATATATATAAAACACTTTTTCATTATTGAAAAATCTTCAAATAAATGATCATTAAATGCATAATAATTATTTAATTCTTTCATTTCATTTATCAATCAATTTATTGCTTTACGATTTAAATTATCATAAGAGTTATTTAAAGCTTTCCCAATAATAACATTATATAACATTATTACCGTATAACCTCACTTTAATTTTCACGCAACATTAAGCTATTCTCTGACGAAGCGTACAATTTTATGTGCATAATGGGGCACCAATTTTCCATTTATTTAGCACTCTCTTCAAATTTATAGTTGAAGTATCAGTTTGAATCAGTTTGACGAAAGCTTTGAATCAAAACGCTTTGATTAAACGCTTTAGGTTTTGGGAAAGTGCTCATAGAAGTGGAATTACATTAAAAATTCATTGAAAAATTATTTAAATATATTTTAGTATACAAATTAATGCAAAAAATCAAATAATATTAATTATTTAAAGAAATCTATATTTTTTGTTTGTTTTAAATTATTATATGTATTTACTGGGACTTCGGTTTGCATTTTTAATTGCATCCTAATTACCAGAAATACTTTTATATTTCATTTAAGCAATGAAAATAAGTGACACATTTTTTTATTTTCACTTTTTCAATATTTCATTATTTCTAAATTATTCGCTGTTTGTAAAATTGGGTTTCGTTTGAAATGTTTTTTATTTCTGTTTTCAAAATGCGTTCACAAAATAGGGTCTGTTCATTCAACTGGAGTTTGTAAAGCAGGTTATTTTTAGCACTAGCTCTATGCAAATGGATTTTTGTTTTTGATAATGGTTTATAAAAGTTGTTTGAAATCTCGCAGTACTGGTATTTCGACTGCATTTTTTTTATTGTCAAAATTCCTAAAAACTCTTTGCCAGTAAAAAGTGCAACAAAACAAATTATATTATTTAAGCAGTCATAACCAAAACATAGCTTAATATATGTTGAATAAGTAACAAAATAACTTGAATGTTGATGAATGTTCGGAACACTAATAATGAAGTGTCAGAATGACAAAGACATCGACACGCCATTGACATGGAGAGGATATTTGAGTGAAACTTCGATAATCATTTCTAAATGTGACGAAAATATCGTCTCGCGTAACGTTCAGCGTAAACATGTTATTCATTATTAAAGTAATAGATTATAATAATTATAATTTCGACTGATATAAGACTGATATGATTGTATGAAATATATTTAAATTTTATTTGATTAATAAAAATTGAATAATAAAAGTATAGATTTATATAAAATTAGCTGCAATCTAGTCTGAAACCTAGTGAGGGCAGCAATATCTGCATACTGTTGCACATGTTTTAACTTATGTAAAATTTACTAAAATTTACTTAATGTTGCACACAATTTAAGGTGAGGTTTTAAGCTAATATACTATTTTCTAATAATAACATACGGGTCACAACAGACAAAATGCTAGAATTTAGAGGCGAATACTTTTAATTGAAATCACATATGAATAATATATTTTTATAAATTTAAATGTGTAAATAATATTAATATAATTTAACTTAAAATAGCCAAAAATTTCAAATTATAAATTATATTAAAATTGAGTGAATAACCAAAAATAATTTTTTCACGACATGTGACTTCAATGCTCAAAACTTATGATGTTTAATGTATAATTTGATGCAACATGAAAATAGTGGAAAGTATATGATATGTTATGCATTATTTACTAGAAATCTTCATTCTATTAACATGAATAAGAGTGAGCGAGAGATAGCGTTAATTAAGATAATTAACTAATAAACATTATCATTAAGCGCTGTATTGTTAAACTGTATAATTAACACGAATGTTATTTCAATCAAAAGTTATTCAACAAATTTTTTCATTTTCTATGTGACCTTCGATAGAATCCATTAATTGTGTTAATGGTATGAAACACTTTAAATGTGGTATTTGCACAGAATTTGTAAGTTATTTCAATTATATATACACGATATTTATAATTATGAGCTCAACAAAAAATTCTTTCATTGATTAATATTTATAATATTGAAAACAATTATTAATTGTGTCGCCAACAAGAGATTAAAATAAATTATAATTGACAAAAATTGAGAGTAATTTAAGTTTAATAGATTTGCATTTCCTGCACCAAAATTATTTCTAGTTTTGTTGAATTAGCAAAATCTGAAACTTGGAATGATTCCAACTAATACTGTTAGCTCGCTATAAATTATGACATACGCAACGTTAATCTTCAAGAGAGCGTTACTTATTCACGAAATCGCTTCGATCGCTAAACATTCACGCACTGCTGGAAATGCTGCTCTTTTCAACTCGAGTATAACTAAATTCATTTAAGTTACTTTGATTTTTGTGTATGTCTTTTGTTAATATGTACAGTCGTGTATATAAAAAAGATAAACATCTCGAAAGTACTTTTAAAATATGACAAAGTGTGACGATTAGACAACTAGAAATTATAATCATTACGATTCAAACATTTTGTTTGCTTTAAGTCAAGTCAACATCAATTTTACAACAAAATTACGTCAACTATATTTTAAAAATAGCGTGTAAAACCTTTTGTTTCTTAATTTATGATATCAAATTATATAATTTATATTAAAATATAAGTTAATTTATATGTGATATAATTTATATTTGTTTTCAGTTCAACAAAGACATAAAAGTTGATTTACAGAGCTTTCAATATTTTTATTACGTTATTCTGTATGATTTATTTTAAAATAGAATGAGTATCTCTTTAAATCGTGTAATTATTAGAATGATTATAATACATGAATAAAATTAAAGTCAATCAGACATCGTTCACATAATCGTACACTTAATCATACAAATGGGCGTAAACTTGTTGTGTTAGTCTAATATATTCTTCTCGCTCTTCATCATTCATTAGAGCGATGGCCTCATCGTTAATATCACTGAGAGGTATTAATTGTCCGCCAACTCTAACCATTGGAGTTCGAGACTCGACCTCATCGTCGTCTTCTTCACTCATAATCGCGTCCTCCTCTTCCCCAACAAAATCGTCATAACTTTCTGTTTTTGCATTGCTATCAGAAAGCAATAAAGAGGCGGCATTTGAATATTCCTGTTGTTTTTCGTGAATGAGAAGTGTTTCGAGTATTTCTTTCGAGGGCTCGTTATCGACATTCGCCGAAATGGATGCAAATTTCGAGTTAGACTGTTTGTGTGTAGATTTCAACGCAACGACTGGCATACCATCGGTAATGTTAGCCGAAACGGTGCTTTCAGTCATCCAAGACGGCTGTTCTTTCTTAACAACAACTTTATCTTCTGAAGTGATGCCCATTTCATTGGAAGCAGACGTGTCTTCTATCTTAACGCTAAAGTTTTGCTTATCGTTGAACATTAAGTTTTGGTATTCACTATTAATGTTTCGATTTCGATCGCTTTCTCTCCACTGTTTGCCATCAAAATTGGCGCCAATATTGGCTGAATTGTGCGCTGAGTTGGGCTCTGATTTGACTTCGATATCGGGTTCGAGCAAATCAGAAGTTAAGCGAATGTCTTCCACATCTTTCAACAACAGCCACAACGGTTCCATCATTTGATTGAATTTGGCCAACAAGAGCCGCGAGTCTGCTTTCGGCATATGGTTGGGATCCTCTTTCACTTCTCCGCCGCAAAACGAACATCTCGTGAATCATTATTATCATTAGTTTTGCTAAAACCCGATTCATTCAATCATTACCTCAACTCTCCAGTGGTAGAGTCGAAGAGTTGGTGCACTTCGAGATCGGTGAACGTGTTGTGACAGTCGTCGCAGACGAATGAGGCGCGCGAAGTGAGGTCTCTCTCCTCCAACTCGATCTTCTTCCTCATGTGATCCAACTTGTATTTGACGACATTGACGAACGCCTTGTAATTGATGTAATAGTAGTTCTGTCGCGACGCCTTCCCGTCCACTCCCGTCTCCACCCGTAACTTGATTTTCACCAGTTTGTCACTCTTCAGTTGAGCCAATATTGAGCGCAAATGCTTTTTCTCGAACTTCAACAGTTCCATCATTTCGTCCTCTTTTATCAAATGCTTTCTAATGAGCAAATCAACGACTATTACGTGTTCGGTCGGATAGAAACCACGCATCACTTTCTGCACCAAATGCTTGAGAGAGCGAGGAATTTCCATAATGTGTGGCAGTGATGGTGTGAGTGATGTTGTGGTGAGTGTTGTGGTGTCGATCGCTGGTCACCGCTTCGTCATTCAACATCAGTTCAACGCCAACCACAACATCAAACATTTCACAATCATATGGTCTCTTATGCTCACTACTATGTCGTGATTAGCGCTCTCTATTGAATTGTATTAACAATCATATTCTTAACTTTAAATTATAGTTTTCAATCGTCATATTAATAATTTGTTTAAAAAAAATAATACCATGTATTTTGAATTTATTTATGTACGCATAAACAATATTATATCGACTTTATTAGATCTAGTTTTGATCTTCTATTGGCTAATACTAATTAATTATGTTTTTGAGTAATAAAAACATTTGAGTCGAAAGGTTTGTATCTGTAGTTAAAAATGAAAATAAATTGCTTTATAAATATAATTTTTTTTTGCAAAATTGCCATAAAGTAATTTTATAATTTAAATATATTGTTTATTAACCTATATTTCGTGATGACATAAAATTTAGGATATTATTTATTACCCTAAAATCCTTATGATAATACGCAACCATAGATAATACGCAGTTAAATATTAAACAAATTTTTGAAAATATCCATATATTATAAAATATTATAATATAATAATTTTCTATCCTATACAATCCAACAATTTACGATTAATTGGAAACTTATTGAGTTATTTCAAACTAATAGTAAAAGTTTATATATTGATAAATAATACTTTTGATTAAATTTTCTATGTATAATACGCACTCCACACGCATCTGGGATTTTACAATGAATTTAACATTTTTTATAGATAATATGCGTATTATCGTAGGAATTTTAGGGTACTTTATATTAATTAAAACAAAATATGTATAAAAGTTATGCAATTAATTAAAAAAGAAAAATACAACGATTGTGCAAATAAAGCATATTTTATTGAAATATTTTAACGTTAATTGTTTTCTGGTGATTACTATTTAATGATAAGAATACATACTTTCTAATAAAAACTTGGCAATCATTAAATTGAAAGCTAACATGAAAACCAAAAAAATGTAAAGTAAAAAATTTTATGAAATAGTCATTAATTTATATAATTTATTATTTAAAGTTTTTAAAATCTATAAAAATGTTTAAAGAATTGAGCGCTTATGTAATTCACTAATACTAAAAAATAATCTGTTTTTTAGAATCTGCTCAATTTTTTTAAAAATTCATAGCAATACATGTATATTTCAGGTAATTTTCCATTTTTGTTATAATGAAACATAAAGGTTATAATGCGTCAATTAATATTGAATGAGAATCAAATACAGTCAACTGCTATTATAATTAATTAAATAAATTTTTGGAATTTGCTGATTATAAACAAAAGTTGATTATATAAGGTAATCGATCTTCGACTGAATTCGACTGTAAGTAATTAATGCAAGTCATATATGATTTTTATTTTTTTGAATTCATCAAAATAATTATTTATTTTATAACTATACATATTATACATAACTATACATATATTATATGATATTTATTCGTGAATGGTTAACCACGAATTCAAAATTACTCTTCATTTTCAGTCTACAAATTCAAAAATTGTGTGATTGTAGGATTTATTTTAGATATTTTAATGCATCACATGAAGTTTTATTATATTTTATGAAAATGTTTTACTTTTTGGCGAAAAGTTGCCTACTATTAGAAAGAAGGTAATATTAACATATATCCATTTATAAAAGAAAATAT